>PVKS010006668.1:0-77210 GCA_004027875.1 Aplodontia rufa
AAGATGTAATGCTTTACAATCTAATACTTTTTTTAGAGTTATAGTGGGAAGGGGAAGGGAGAGATAAGGGAGGGTAATTGGGGGGGCACTCCTGGGGATAATTGCAATATCCAGAATATATGCATATTTTATACACATTTTATATTATTTTGTTAAAATCCTGTAAGGTTGCTCAAAATAAAAATTAAAAAAAAAAAGAAAAATAAGTATTTTAGTCTAGTTTCGTGAAGGAACATTTAAATATATTAGGGAGAACCAATGCGGCATAATTTTTTTTTTTTAAAGAGAGGACAGTGAGAGAGAGAGAATCAATCTTTATTGAGTTTTCACATGGCTCTCGTTGCTCTGACAATTAGTTGTGTACATGGGTGCTGGGGTTTGAACTCATGTACTTGTGCAAGCTGGGCAAGTGCCATAAGCGCCATAACCACCAAGCCACCGCTCCAGCACCCCAATGTGGCATAATTTTAATGCTAATGCGGAAGATCACTACCAGGCTTCAAAAATGAAAACTAAAAAAATATTTGTTCAGTAACCATCTAAGCACCTATTTACTGGGTATTCTGTCCATATCACTTCTATACTGGAACTCAGTGTATGACTGCTAATGATTTTCTGTAGTTCCCTGGGAAGTAAGAGGGGAGAGCATACCACTTTGACCAAAAAAAAAAAAAAAAAAATGAATATAACCTATAAAATGATCAGTCATGGACAATATCCAAACCAGTAGGAGATTAGGGTGAAATCTGTAAAAAGCTATCACTAGGGGCTGGAGCAGATGCTCAATGGTGAGAGCACTTGCCTGGCATGCGCAAGGACCTGGATTCAAACCCCAGCACCACACACACAACTGGGTGTCAGAGAAACAAAGGCCAGGTTAAAAAATAAAACTGATTCTCATTAGCAGCCCGCTCTGCAGCAACAAATAGGAGCAGCAGTGACAAAGCCCGGAGGTAATGCTGCCATAGTGCTTTATTTCACAATTAAGGAACATCTGAGCGGGGAAATAAAGACGAGCACGCACGATGCAATCGGGACCATATCCAGAGAACCCCAAGACTGAAAAATGTAAAACAGATTAAGGACGCAGTTTGCAGCTCAATTTGTTTTTACAACATGATGGAAGAGAAAGGTAATGCAGTCCCTTAGACTTGAAAATTTTTAATAGATTCTGGTTTTTAATAACCATAGAAAAATGCCCTGTAATTAGCTGTAATTGACTGAAATATGGAACCTTGGATACAACATAATGAAAACTGAAACCTCAAAGGAACAGTGTGGAAAAAATATTAGTTAAAAATGTGATTATTGCTGCAAGAATTGTAGCTATTTGCAGAGATAAATCTGAAGCTATGTCACACTGATATAAGAGAGAGAGAAATGTGGGGACGATCCATGGTTCTAAGTCCAATCTAGTTTCTTCAGGTTCAGTCCCTTCCTCTGGGCACATAAATCCCAGGAGGCTGCATGAAAGAAACCCTCCCAAGACATTAGAGGTCCCAAGGGTCATGGCTCTGCCTTTAAAAGGCTGGCCAGCCAGGTGACCTTTCGAGGTCCTTTTTGAGGCTCAGCAACATGCATGTTCAAATTATTGCCCTGCATACAATGCTGTACAGAAAATTCTAACAAAATACTTCCTGGAGGAGGAAAGACATTTCTTACCACCTTTCCAGAAAGCATCCGGGGACCATCAGACTGACTGTGACCAAGGTTCCTAATTATTCATAGTTCTTTTCTTCCCGAATATAAAAGTCATGCTCCTTTGGGACTACTAAATAAATAAACCTTGAAATAAACTGCATAAAGACCTACAAGTTTGTTTTCAATAGCATAATTAAATTTAAATAACAATTTTAAAAACTAAAATATGGGGCTAGGGATGTAACCAGTGGCACTGTGCCTGCCTAGCACATGCAGTGCCCTAGGTTCCCTCCCCAACACTGCAAAAAAAAAAAAAAAAAAAGGAAAAGAGAAAGTCCTATCTTCTTTTTTGTGTGTGTGAGAGAGAAAGAGAATCAATTTTATGCATTTTTCCATCCGGCCTTTGTTTCTCCGACACTTAGTTGTGTATGTGGTGCTGGGGTTCAAACTCAGGTCCTCGTGCATGCCAGGCAAGTGCTTCAACTGCTGAGACACCGCTCTAGTCCTCTGGCTAGAGTCTTCACTGGAGGTTCACAAGGGTGAGACAACAAGAAACCACGGATCCTGTCATGAAATACAACTTATATCTGAGTATTGATCTAGAATGTTAAATTATTTATGAACACATTAGAAAAGTACTGTAAACGTGAGCTACAAGAGACCTCTTGGATGAGAAAGGCAGGAAAGAGCCTCTCACCAGGTTCTGCACATCCATACCTTGAGGGCTGCCAGGCCCTTCCTGTTGCCCTCGTTCACACACCTGAACGTGCAGAGCTGAACTACCCATGGTGCCCTGAACCCTGAGGACAGCCAAACACTGTACAGCTGTCTGGCAGCTGCAGGTCAAAGAACTCAGCACTCTTCTTCTCTGTGCTTACAGTGCCAGTGAAGTTAGTCCCAAGCAATTCGGGGATGTCCGTAAGGCTGAGGAAAGAAAGCAAACGGAAGACCGATCAGATCTGCAATCTCTGGAAAATGAGAATTAGCCTCATTTAACTGAAAGCTGAATGAAGGTTTTCTTTTACAGCTGAAAAAGCTCTGACCCTGAGCCGTAAAGGAGGCACTTTATGACTTACCCTAAGAAACATTTCCCTGTCTCTCTACTCTCTGAAACCCTGATCCTCACTCACTGATCCATGCTCAAGTTCCCTCCAGGAACACAAGGGCATCAGCATAGGACCTGCTCCAACCCCACTGCACTCAGTTCTGGTCCTCTGACCGTAAAGCAGCCCGCCCCCTCCACAGCATGTGTCCAGGGGGTGCACCTTAGAGTGCCAGGGGCCCAGGTGGCCCTAGGTAAAGGCGGACAGAGGCCCTCAGTCAGCAACCACAGAGCAGGGTGACAGCCTTTGCTTCCCTGTGCTTCCCATGGTGCCGTCACAGCAGCCACTCAAGCACTTCAAGAGACAGGAAAAGAAAGATGCACACACAGGAGGGGAAGAGGATCAACCAGAGGGAAGAGGATGGCAAGCAGGTCTTCTGTTCACGTGGCTTCACTGAGAGTTAAAACTTGGCCCCACTGTCACCTCTCACCAGCTGTGGCTACAGGTCTTTAGATTGTGTTTTGTCCCCAAAGAGGGTGCACAGGCACACAGCTCAGCAGTCAAGACCCCATCTTTGAGCTGCAGCAGCAGGAGCCATAGCAAAATCACCTGGAGGACGACTGGAGGCCCAGCCAAGGACCACAAGAGACCGTGCAAGGCCGCCTACCAGTCAAGGAAAGAGACCAAGTGAGGAGGCACAAGAAAAGCCAGGGACAGGTAGAGAACAGAGCAAGCATATGGCTGCTGTGGCCTGTCCCCTAGCAGGCTCCTACCTTGGGCCGGTAGCCCTGCTCAGCCATGACCTTCGCCTCCTGCTCCAACAGCGCATCAGAGAGCTGCTCTGCCTGCCTGGCCTCCTCCTCTTCCTCCTCTGCCTGCTGGTCCGCTTCCCACGCCTGCAGCTGGCGCTCTGCAACCTGGGCATCAAGAACAAAGTCACCGGGAACAAGGGTCTGAGTGGGAGAAAAAGCCTGTGGTCCTAATCAGGCTGGAGACCAGAGCTAAGGAACGGTGATGACAAATGCCAGTAAAAGGGACTGGAACTTAGGGGACTGGGAAAAGCCATGTGTATGGTGCTGTGAACTTTGAAAAAACTCTGATGTGGCCATGTATTTAGAATGTTCTGTTACACATCAGGTACTAAACAGAACTGTAACGCAGCAAACATGCTACTTACAGATGCAGATAGCATAAAGAAACAGTGATGTCAGCCTGGCACCCACCAGAGGTGAGGGACCTAGAGTGGGGTCTGAAACTCTGTCCACCAGGCTTCTGCTGGAACTAAAGAGGATGCACGGCACTCTCAAAAGTGAGCGAGCAAAGAACTGAGTTAAGGGTCTCTAACTTCTGTCCTACGGATGCCAGAACTTGGGCAGGGCCTGCTGCCTCCAGACTCCTGTCTCCCTTGCAGAGGTTGCCCTGCCCTCAAACTCAGCCCCACCTGGGCTTCCAGCTCCTGCTTCCTGGCTGATTTCAGTTCTTCACTCTCCTCCTTGGCTCGGCGAGCTGACTCTCTTGCCTCCTCAAGATTCTGAATGAGTTGCTCCCTGTGTCTCAGGGACTCCTCTTGCGCCCGTCGGTTCTGTTCAATCTTTTCTTTTATCTGTTGTTGCCTCCCCATCAGAACCTATCCTCAGAAAAGGAAAAGGAGGATTTGAATCTAATGCAAGGTGTTCTAGAAGCCCTGGACAGGCTGCAGCTGCAGTGAGACCCAGACTAATAGCCAGGCAAGCCCAGCCTACAGGATGCAGCCCAACCAACGCAGGCCGTGTTTGCAGCGCACACGAGGCATTTGCCCCCTGCTCCTGACGCACACAATATGCAGGCTGCACATTCCAGAGAGACAGCTCGGTGCCAAAGACATTCAAAGGAGTTGGGTGAGGCCTTTCTACAGGCCAGAGAAGCCTTACAGAAACAAGGTGGTGCTCACATGACAGGTGAGCTCTCAACTAAAGAAAAAATACGCCACACAGAGGACCAGACAATCTGAGGCATCCTCCTAGGCTTGGATTCAAATCTCCTACTCTAAGCAGCAGAAACCAGAAGCCTGTTGTGTTTGAGACTTGGCCCCTCAGCACCATGATGTCCCACCACAGACCACAGCCGCTGTTTAGGAACCAGGAAGCCACCACAAATACCCATCAGCTATATACTCTGGAGGGAACACATGAAGTGGCCACAACCAAGAGGGCAATTTAAAGAGAAAATCAAAAGCCAGTGGGGATTATCTGGTACTCCTACATGAAAAGTCACTAACTAGGACTCAGTTTCCCAGGGGTTTCAAAATGTAGCATGCCAGCAGGCACAAGGTAAGATTTCTCATTCTAAACCACTTTAAAAATATTTTCAGGTGCTGGAGCGTGGCTTAGCGGTTGCAGCACTTGCTTGGCATGCATGAGGACGTGGGTTCAAACCCCAGCACCACATACACAACAAAGTCTCGGGGCAATGAAAGCCACATGAAAAACTAAATAAAATTGATTCTCTCTTTCTGTCTTCCTCTCTTAAAAAAAAATATACTTTCAATGGAGGGATAAGGAAGACTCCCCAGCGTATTTCCTCGTGACAGGGAGATAATAAGACAGGCATGCATCATCCATGCATGCCTCTGTCTGCTTCTGGTTGCCCACCCCAGGACAACCAACACAGCAGGGGGAACTGCCCCCACCAGGCGCTCCCTGTAGCATTTCTTATCATGAGTCAAAGTTAGAAGAAGACAGAGTACCCACAAGAGGGGACAAGAAAAGCAAACCATGAACATGGCATTTACCGAGACGAAGCAGTACGTCAAAGGCTGGAAACCAACTACCACAGCATAAAAACTGTGCCTGCAGGAAAGATGCCATGCATACAAACAGTGGAAGGAAGTAAAGCCGCCGTGGCTGTGGAAGGTGGGGCTCTATCCAGATTCTTCACTTGGGCATTTCCTTACTTTTCTATCAAGCTGGCATTATTTTTACAATGATTTTTTAAAGCCCACTCAAAATAACCAGAGATGGTTCCCAGGACATGTGGAAGAATCTGACCGCTCACTCGTCTGCCAGGGCCAGTGCCGTCCACACCCCTTGAGGCCGGGATTACCTCGCTCATCAGTCGGTCCCGTGCGCTGCGCTCTCGGGCCCACTCTGCTTCTCTCTTTTCCCACATCTCTTTGGCCTCCTCCCTGGGCAAACACAAGCAGATGACAGAGGCTCTACACCACTGCTGGCAGCCAGGCTGAGGAAAGAACGAACGGGACTACAAAGCACACATGTCCTGCGGGGCCAGCCTTCAAGTAAACTCATCCACTTAAACCACTTTGTTTTCTTTTGCTTTTGCAGTGCTGGGGACAGAACCCAGGGCCTCATGCATGCTAAGCAAGCGCTCTACCACTGAGCCACACCCCCAGCCCCCACACAAACTTTTTAAAGACTACAAATGAAGATAAATTCAAAGGAAATATTCTAATGAGTACCTTAGACTACCTTTTTTATTTCTCACTGAGCTATATCCCCAGTCCTTTTCGAGACAGGGTGAACCAAGTTGCTCAAACTTGTGATCCTCCTGCCTCAACTTCTTGAGTAGCTGGGATTACAGGTGTGCACACCACACCTAGCTTTAAGTTACCTTTCTACACCTCATCACCGTAACAAAAAGCACTGGTGCTGTTCTGCACTGTAACCATTTAACAAGAGAGGAGCAAAGTCATGACAATGAGGAGCAGGGCGGCGCCACTGTGCCTAACCCTGTCACCCTACACCTGGGGCCACAGCTAGCTCACCATCGGGCAGGCAAATGACGACCTCTATCTCCATGTCCCAATGTACCTACAACTTAGCTGGATGTCAGGATCTAGTAACAAGAGGACTGTCAAGCACTTAACACAGTGTCTGGCACCCAGGAAGTGCTCAAAGTATGTTGCTTATTATGAAATTATTTTAACTTACTAGCTTAATTTTTAGGTTTCAAAGCCAGGTGTGGCAATACACACTGAGAGTCACAAGTACTTGGGAGGCTGACACAGGAGAATCACATGAGTCCAGTAATTGAGACTAACCTAGACAACGTAGCTAAAAATGTGTGTGTGATACATATATAATGACATATCTATCGCATATGATGCATTACATATACACATATAAGCCTCAGACCTGTTTTTGTAGACCCAAGAAGCCATTCAACATTTCCATAATTTCTAACAATTTCCTTTCCAATTTCTAAGATTAAAAACAAACTCATCAGGGGCTGGAGCAGTGGCTCAGCAGTTACAGCACTTGCCTGGCATGCACAGGGATGCAGGTTCATACCCTAGCACCACATACACAACTAAGTGTCAGAGAAACAAAGAGCAATTTTATTTAACAGTATACATAAAAAACTAAATAAAATTGATTGTCTCTCTCTCACTGCCCCTTTCTCTCTTAAAAAAAAAAAAAATGAACACATCAGGGCTGGAGTGGTGGCTCAGCAGTTGGAGCATTTGTCTGGCATGCATGAGGACCTGGGTTTGAACCCCAGCACTCAGAGAAACAAACAACAAAAACCCACATCATTACTCTAAATCATAATAATTTCCACCTTGAATAACTTAGGGAAACATGCCCACAAGCCAGGTCCATTAGCAAACATCTGATCCTTGGGAATGGCCAAATTAACACAGATGGAAGTTTCAATGACAAAGGTGGAGCCAGGCACAACGGCGCACACTAAGGAGCAGCAACTAAGGAGGCAGAAGCAAGAGGATCGCAAGTTGGAGGCCAGTCTGGGCAACTTAAGGAGCCCATCTCAAAAAGTAAAAATGGCTGGGAGTGTAGATTAGTGGTAGAGCATCCCTGGGTTCAATTCCCAGTAACACACACACACACACACACACACACACACAGAGCCCATTTGGTGACCTAAGGGACATTTCAAAGCAGAGGCCAGAGGCCAGAAGCATCAAGCCCAGGCAACTGCCACCCCTCACCTCAATAGCATCTGCAGCTCTGCCTCCCGCGCCTTCTCCAGCTGCAGCTGCTCCTCAATGACCTGCTTCATCCAGGCCACATCAGCCAGGGCCTGTTCCCGCCTAGCCAGGTGCATGCGCTGGGCCTCATCTTCCTTCTCCAGGAGTGCCTGCAGGATCCGCTTGTCTGCCTCCTAGAGGGAGCAAGGTATAGCCAGTGGGTGGCCTGGCCAGAACCCAGGTGCAGCCACATGAGCTCTGCTCCTTCAGGGGAGAGTACCCTCCGCCTCCCCTTCCCCTTCCACACTCGCTGTCATAAACAGACATGGGAGCCTCCACATTTTCAAGACAGAGAAAGGAAGATGCTGAACTGTTTCCAGAACAGATCAGATACTCAGAGACTATCAGGGACAGTTCAAACATTGCACAGTTCCCTTGCGTAGCTGTACACAGTGGGTCACTGCCTACCAATGGGCATTTGGGTTGGTTCTGGATCTTCCCTCCGACATTAAAGCTGCAGTGAGCAGTGTGTGCACATTTCTTTCTGCACTTGTGTCACTATAGTTCACATTATTACAAGTGGAAATGCTGCCTAAAGGCAAAGACTCCTTCCTACCACCCTATGCCACCACCAGGCTTTGGACATGGACAGCCAAAATTTTTTTGGAACATAATTTGCCAGCAATTCCTCTTTTAATATAGACTACAGTGACACCAACACAAAGAAGTATGCACACATTGCTCACTGCAGCTTTAATGTAAGACCCAGAGATGACCCGAACGACCGACTCTGTACAGCATGTGTACAAGGGGATGCTGTAAAAGAACGGGGGAACCAATGCAAAGGCGACAAAGATGCATAACAGGAATGGTAGTGGTGCTGCGTCCCAATGATCTGTTCTGACCAAAGCAGGCACGGAGTATCAGGAACACTCGGGTTTACTCGCTTGCTCATGAGGGAGCTCGCTGAGGAACTCAACAGGATCAACGAGCATCTACTTAAAAAAGCCAAGCCCAATCTAAATATATTGATCTTTAAAAAAATTACACAAGTACTATTAAATATGCTGAGGAGTGCAACTTCGATTACATTCAGAAAGAGCCAGAGGAGGACAACACCCACTTCTTTACAGGCATGCGTATGTCAATACATCTAGAAGAATACTCACCAGAATGGACACGGCAGGGGCCGGGTAAGGAGGAAACTGTGCTGTTTTTTTCTTTTCTTGGTATTGGGAATTGAACCTAAGCACACTTTCCCACTGAGCCACATCCCGGCCCTTTTTAATTTTTTATTGAGACAGGGTTTTGCTGTGTTGCTGAGGCTGGCTTCAAACTTACGATCCTCTTGCCTCCACCTCCCGAACAGCTGGGATTACTGCTGTGTGCCATGAAGCCCAGTTCTTGAAATATAATTTGAGGTTCTGATGCATATATACATTGTTAAACGATTACTGCACTCAGGCTAATTAACGTGCATAACCTCGTCGTTACCTTTTCCCGTGGTGAGAACACTACTTTCTAAGCAAACTTCTTTTCTTGGTGGTTCTGGGAATTGACTGAAGGAATTGACACACGTCAAACATACTCTCTACCTCTGAGCTACACCCTATCCCTCGCAGTTCAAGTACATAACATCGAGTAATATTATTAGCTGTAATACCAAAACCGTACATTAGATCTCCAGAATTAGTCATTTTATAACTGACGCCAGGCATGTTGACACACATGTACAATCCCAGAGCCAGGAGGCTGAAGCAGGAGGATCCCACATTTGAGAACAGCCTGGGCCAGATCCTACTCAAAAAATAAAAATGAAAAGGACTGGGGCTGTAGCTCAGTGTTAGAGCACTGCTGGATTCAATCCCTAGAACCACAATAAAAAAAATACTGGAAGTATATACCCTTTGACCAGTATCTTCCCATTCCCTACCCTTCATTCTGCAAAAGAGGGTGCAGAAAATGCCAAAGCATCCAATCAGACTCACCAGTTCCTCTTTGATCTGCTGGGTACGTCTGTTGAGTTGTGCGTTATACTGATGTCTCAAAAAGCGCCTAAAATGAGCACAGCATGGACTGCCTTCAGTGCCTTGCAGAGGGCGAAATGGAGGAGAGACAACCACTCCCTGCAGGCTACATCGTCTACTGCAAGCCCGTGAAAGCAAGAGGCCTGCCTGCCAACACACACCCGAGCTCTGCCTTCCGCCGGAAGGCCGCCATCTGCCGCCTCTCTTCCTCCAGACTCTCCAGTTCCCACTGCTGCTTCAGCAGATTCTCCTGCTCCTTCTTCAGTTTTGTTGCCTGAGATTTGGGTTTTTGGTTTCGTTTTGTTTTTAAAGAGAGAAAGAGAATCAGTTTTATTTTTTTCATCTGATTTTTGTTTTTCATACACTTAGTTGTGTGTGTGGTGCTGGGGTACAAACCCAGGTCCTCGCACATGCCAGGCAGACACTCTACCACTAAGCCATTGCCCCAGACTGGTCGCCTGAGGTTTTAAGGGTAAGCCTAATGAGATCGTAGCAATCAAATCTTCCTCCATTCTTCATCTCTGTTTTTGACAAAGAACTACAGAAGCATGGCCCAGCCACCCTGCTGCTCACAATCCCCTCCACCTCTGGGGACAGCCCCCCATTCACTGGTTTCATCACTACTGAGTCACTTCCTGCAAGGTCTTTCCCAGTCCCTTGGACTTCCTGTGCTGGTCCACACGTACTGTAACTTAACAGCGGTCTTCCCCACCCGACAGCAACCATGTGAAACCAGGAGTG
Organism: Aplodontia rufa; assembly: GCA_004027875.1. Taxonomy (NCBI): domain Eukaryota; kingdom Metazoa; phylum Chordata; class Mammalia; order Rodentia; family Aplodontiidae; genus Aplodontia; species Aplodontia rufa. The sequence continues at coordinate 10,377 of PVKS010006668.1, forward strand.
AGGATCTTGCTCAAGCTCGACTCTCACATCCAGAATTTGTGGTGGGCACTAAATACCTAGTTGTTAGACCATTCAAGTAAGGAAAAAGAAGAGAACAGGAGGTCGAAGGAGATGGGACCCTCTACATCCAAATGGTGAGATCCAGCCCACTCAGGGAGACTAAGCACAGTACCCTCGAAAGACAGCTTCCTGGACCAAAACCTGAGACCCAAAACCTGTTACTAGAGGAGAGTGGTGTGCTAAGCCATCCAAGTACTGTCTGCTTCAACAGTGGAAAATCCACAATCTAAAGACTCTCAAAGGTTCTAAACACATCTAAGAAAACAGATATTACCTCTGGATTATTAACGTTCTAGAATCAAGGCACATGGAGACTCTAGAGCATGGTGAACCACGGATGGGGGTGCTCACAAGAGAAGGCAGAGCCCATCTCTAGTGGCACTGCTAGGAACCGTGACCTCCAGCTATGGGCATTTCACACTCACAAGCAGCTGCAGAGGCAGCTGTGGTGGCCAAGAGGGCTCGCACTCACCTCCATCTCCTTCAGCTTCAGCTCCTCTATCTGCTGACGCAGCGCCTCAGCCTGCAGCTTACCCTCCAGCTGCCTTCGCTCTTCCTCTGCTTTCATCCGCTCCATGGCTTCCCTTCGAGCTCTTTCGTATTCATTTTCATACCGTTTGTTCTCTTGCTCTTTAGTGGCTTCTTGCTGTAAGAAGCCATACAAACCTGAGACTCAGCAGCCGGAACAGGAGCTAGCCAAGCCCCAGCTCCCTGCTGCCATTCAGCAGGCCACAAGGCCCAAGCAGGCTGCCTGGAGCCGTGCTCTTGGTGGTATGACCCCGGGCAAGGGCATGTCCTCCTGGGCTCAGTCTCCTCTCCATAGGAGACACAGGAATGACAGAAGGTGCTCAGCGCAGTGCCTGACGCAAGGGAGGGCTCAGCAATGTTAGTTTCCTCTGTCTTCCACAGATCAGCCAAATACTTTGTAAATGAACCATAGCCAAAGCAACGGGCACATGGTGTGGACCTTTACTCCCAGAGCTGCTACTGTAACCCACGGTTGAGAGTTTACAATGGGAATTTACAAAACAAACTCCAACAACAACAAAGTGCCCTTTAAAGACACAGGTACCACCTACCATCTACCAGCCCTGGTCACCTGAACTTATGCCCCGGGAATGATTCTAGGGTGTGCAAGAACAAACATTCAGTTTTAACATGTGGGAAGTAAACAGAGAGACTGCTCCTTGACGGGGTCAATAATGCTGAAAACAAGAAACAAATGCAGACAGTCTCAACCACCACACACGGAACGATTCCGGGGTCACGCACCACACCTGTTTTTTTTCTTCTTTCTGCGTTTCCCAAGAGTTTATCACATGTCTCTTCTGAAGTTCCGACTCAATCTGAGGATGAGAAGGGGACAATAAAATTTCCTCATTGGCCCATGTAACATGTACCACTACTGGGAACAACATGCTGCCTTCTATACCACCCACCAGAATGTGACATGACTTCACTCTATAAGGACTGAAGTGGCCCAGGCTTCCAGTAAGGGAGTGTAGGGTGACTCTGACATAGGCTGAATGCCAGTCAATTGAAAAAACCAAAGGACCTCTGGGTGGTGGCACACCTGTACTCGGGAGGCTGAGGCAGGAGGATTACAAATTCAAACCCAGCTTCAGCAATTTAGCGAGGCCTTAAGCAACTTAACAAGACTCTGTCTCAAAATAAAAAATAAATAGGGCTGGGGATATGGCTCAGTGGTTAAGCACCTCTGGATTCAATCCCTGGTACCAAAAAAAAAAAAAGGAGAAAACCAAAGGACCAGGAGCTGAGAAGGAAGCACACCAGCAGACACTAAAATGGAAATACAATTTACAATTTCTAAATCACCTCTGGTTGGTATAAAGTGCCATCCCCAGGCCCTGGAAGATAGCTGCACAGGGCCAGACCCTACAAGCTGACCCTGAGCTTGGCTCCCCAAAACCTCCTCTGCAGAACAGTACCTGTGAGAATATGCACTCCCTGTGTCAAATGACACAAGCAATTCCAACAAGTCTGGGTTATGACCAAGAAACACAGGCTCACAGAACCTTCTGAATTAGAAAAAGAATTGCGACACTCTGCCCAAAGCTTTCATTTGGAAGCTATTTATACAGTTTAAATTTTCTTCCCAGGTAACATTGTGAACATTTGTGATTAACTTGAACGCTGTCAAACTTTTCTGAGTAAATGACTGGATCACCGCCTCAGCAACCTGATGGCCCGGGAGAGGAGCCCTCCCGCAGGTGAATCCTAACCACACAATGCTCAAAAGCACCTGGATACTCCAACTGGCAATTTCTAAGTGTAGCTACAAATGAAGTAATGGTACCAAACGTGTACAAAAACCATTAAGTTTGCAAGAAATCAATGATACCATTAATCACTGGGATTAACTTCCCTCAGCCAAACTCTGCTGAATGATGCCACGAAGCCAAGATACCTCCCTCTCTCCTTGCCACCAGGTCCTGCAGATTCAGCCTCCTGTCATCCCAATTCAGGTCTTCAGCATTCCTCAACGGGACACAACCTCCTCAGCCTGCCTCAACATTGCTGTCTGTTCAAGGTGTCTGGTGTCTCCTAGGACCTCCAGGCCATGCAAGGTCTGGCTCTATTGCCTCACCAGCCTCATCTCTTGGGAACAAGCTACCCAGTGGTTCCCTCGCTGGTCAGCAAGTACCTTAAGAGCAAGGCCCACATCCCCAAGTGGCAGGCCACGCAGCAGCATTCAACAAACACATGTTACATAAAACAACTGAATGAACTGCTCACCTGCACCAGGGGCTCTACCTCATGCTCTTTCAACCTACAAAACATGTACTAAAAAAAAAATCCAGAATCATGATTTCATATATTCATATACAGATAATTAAATGGAAAGTTCTTAGATGTTTACCTCTCGAAGTTTTGGGTTGTTCTTTTTCCAATGTTCATACAAAAGCTGTTCAGCAATCTACCAAGGAAACACAAAAGGGGAAACCCAATGTTGCTTTTCAAATCCATTCATATTTCAAATGACACACAACGGAAGTCAGCTCAGGCCAAGATGTCCTCCCTTGCATGATGTCATTGAACCCACCATTCAAATCCGCCTGCCTTGCACCCACAGCACTGGGAGCCAGACATCTAAGCAGAACGGATGGCACCAACAAATGATGCTTACCATGATGATGAAGGGGGCCAAAACCCGATGCTACAGATACATTCCAAATGTACAGCAGGTTAAGAAACAGACTGGGGGCGCTGAGGTCGTGGCTCTGGGGTATCGCACTTGCCTGGCATGCATGAGGACCCAGGTTTGAACCCCAGCACCACGTACACAACTCAGTGTCAGGGCAACAAAAACCAAATGAGAAACTAAATAAAACTGACTCTCTCTCCCACTCTCCCTCTCTTTAAAAAAGAAACAAACAGACTGGGGCTCACCGTTCCATTCAACTGCTTTGGAAGATAAAATACAGCAGTTCCAGACCTTTGTGGAGCCACAGAACTAGAAAAAGGAATCAGCTGTAATGATTTAAGGAGCCAAAAAGAAGAAAGCTGACTGGTACAAACTCCCTGCTCAAGAACTTAAGAGTCGGCACTCTTCCACGCCCGTTCTGGAGTTAACCGGCATCTCATCAGACCAGAGAGCCCAGGAATGACCCAATGTGCACTACACTGACAGGGTGGGGATGCTCCCACTCCACAGCCTCCTAAGTGCTATGACAGTTACCAGTTTTCTTTGCTCTTCTCGGGCCGATTTCAGATTCCCATGCCGCTCCCGGATCCTTCCTTCCCGTAAGTTCATGCTCAGCCTCAGTTCTTCCAGTTCCCTGGCCAGCAGGTCCTGTTCCTCCAGCATAAGCTGCCTGAGTTTTTCACGACGGGCTTCCAGACTCTTCCTCTTCTCCTCCTTCATCTTCTCTCGCTGGTAGGCATGCATGCTAGGTAAGAAGCAGCCCGTTGCACATCAGTCATGCTTCAGCCACAAGTGACATGCTCTGCTCCACCGCATGGATGAAAAACACTAAGGCACACACAACAGTGACACAGGAAGGCATCCCCAGCCAAAGCAAAGAGAGCAGGTCACAAAACAATACACATATTAGAAAGTCTTGCTTTTGCAAAAAAATACAACAGGCTTCTATATGTGCATGTGATAATAGCAATAGCTAGGTTTTTGAGCAATAGCTAGGTTTTTGAGCAATTACTGTGCCAGGCACTAGATATTTGGGTGGTTTCATATTACCTATCCCTTGAGTCACACCTGTGAGTCTAGCCATTTGAAAAGTTGAGGCAAAAGGATCTCAAGTTTTGAAGCCAGCCTTGGCAACTTAGTGAGACCCCATCTCAAACTAAAATACTGATGAGGAAACTGAGGCTCATTCATGCAACAAGTGACATGGCCAGGCTTTCTGAGGTCCGACTCCAAATCTCATGCTTCTAACCTCCATGTCTTTTCATGTATTCTATAAAAATGGGGGCGGGGGGGGGAGTGTACTTAAACACTAAGGGGAAAAGTATGGAAGGATATGTGCCAGGCTGTTGACTACGGCTCTCCCTCGGGATGTGGGATCATAAGAATTCCAGATTCTACCATTCCCACTTCCACTATCATTTTATCTTTTCAGTGCAAAGGTATTACCTCACTGATGATCTTTTTTTCCAATTTCCATTTTGAAAAACATTACCATGCAGGTAATACATGCTGTCTGGTAAATCCCTTGAGAGGACATGCCATCAAACCACATTCGCCTGGTCCTTCATGTCACATCCCCTGACCAATAAGTACCCCCCCCAAACACACACACCTCCACCCAACTAGCAGTCACTGCACAATCACCTCCGCAGGTAGTAGGCTTTGGAGCTCCATTCTGCCTGTTTGGAGCTGCAGATGTTAGACATCCTGAAATAATGGCTGTTCTGGTCCCACTGCTGCCGAAGCCGGGCCTCTTGGTCTCTCTGTCGCTGTCGTGCTGCCTGCTGATCCAGAAGCCTCCGGTTGCACCAGTAGGAGGGCAGCGTGGGGAGCGCCATCTGCAAGGAACAGCAATGGAAGAAAACTCAGCCAACTGCAAAGACAGGAACCCTCACCAGCATACCCTTATCTCTGATGAATGGTGCTTGCCCCTTGCACATCGAAATCACCTGGCTTTAAGACACTATCCATTTCTCGGCCCCATTCCAGATCAAGTGAATGATAAAAATCTTGATTGGGGCTCAGGGACTAGCATTTATTTAAACTGAGGATCAGCTACCAAAGCTGCAGATCATCAGTTTAAATAAACCTGGAGTGTGCCCAGTGGTTGGCCACAAGCCATTAGCAGAGACACTATGAAAAGAGAGGTCTGTCCTAACAATGCTGGACTACGCAGAAAGGGAACTTCTGAGCTCTACATAAAACAACAGGGACAATCATTAGTATATGCCAAGCACTTAAGGTATATATATTTTTTTCCATTCTTACAATCACTCCATTATTTGGCAGGTGAGATTTAGTTAAAAGTGGTAAAAGACTCGCTGAGAACCACAGAGCCAGGAAGAAGAAAAAAATAAGAGCTGGAAACCTAATTTACATCAGTCTGAGACCAGAGCACAGGCTCTGTACACTGCAACCGATTGCTTATTGAGGCCAACACGTCTTAGCACTGGCAGACCCCAGGGACAAGAAGCCTGGGCGTGGCACCTGGAAGCATTCTGGGCTATATGCAGGGCAGTTGTAGAAACTGAGATGCACGGAGGAATCAGGTTGCGTGGGGCCAACACTGGAGCCGAGGGAGCAAAGGGTAATAATCTCCAGCCTCCAGTCCTCCTGACCCAAAAGCTGCAGGCTATACACAGAGCTTGGGCAGGAACGCGTGGAGAACTGCGCATTGGCCCAGGTTCACGCCAAGGATTGCAAACTCCGAGTTCTCCAGATCCTGAGGGCACATAATCTTTGTCTATGGGCCAAAGGGAGCCCGCGGGGTACCAATGTGTGGCCTGTCTTGAGACGGTGGCAGGTTTAACATTTTTTCCTCGCCCCGTAAGGCCGCCGGTGGGTAATTGTTTTCACCAGGAGTCAGAAGATGACGATTCCAGACCACCAAGCTGTGCAGCTTCCCCTAACAAGCCACATCCCTCCCTCAGCCTCCACCAGCAGAGGAGAGTGCAGGACACCGGACGCCAGGAGCGGAGGGAGGACCCGTCCCCAGGCACCCAGGGCTCGAGTCCTCCGACTTCCGCCCGGGTTCCCGCTCGCGCCCGGCCGCCTGCGGAGGGTGCTGAGGTCCCTGCCCTAAAGCGGGCTCGCCCGACTCACGTCTTCCCGTGCCCCAGAATTTCCGGAGAGTCGCCCGGCCCGAGCCCCCACATGCCCCAATGAGGCCCGGCCAGTTTCGAGGCTTCTCTCCCAGCCCGCGCTGCAGCAATGCCAGCCGTTTCCCTGATCGTTGCCCGGGTAACAGGCTGGACAACGGAACGCCGCGAGGGCCAAGACACCTCCCGCGAGACGCTGAACGCGCGAAAAGGGAAAATGTGGGGTTTTTCTTCTGGCGCCCCCTCGTGGTGGGCGGAAGAACAGCAAACGTGTTAGTATTTGAAACAATTCCTCACTATGGAAAATCCAGGGTGGTGGTTACCTGGGTGGGATGAAGGTAAAGGAGAGGGGGCGGAAATCAGGGTGATAAGACGAAAGAGGAGAATATGGCAGTAGTCCTTTAATCCAGGGGGCGCTGCTTGTAATCCCAGTGGCCTGCGAGGCTGAGGCAGGAGAATCACAAGTTCAAGGACAGCCTCTGCAAATTAGTGACCTCTGTCTCAAAATGAAAAAGGGTTAGGGTATAGCTCAATGGTAGAGCACCCCTGAATTCAATTCCCAGTACTGAAGAAAAGTAAGGTTGACAGTGGTCCTTAAACATGGCTGCACATGGGATCATCTGGGGAACTTCTGAAAATCCACATCCTTTTTTTTTTTTTTTTAAGAGAGAGGGACAGTGACAGAGAGAAAAAAAGCAAGAAGCAATTTAGTTTTTCATGTGGCCTTCGTTGCTCTGAGACTTTGCTGTGTACATGGTGCTGGGGTTTGAACTCAGGTACTTGCACATGCCAGGCAGGCGTCGTAACAAGCTGAGCCATCGCTCCAGCCCCTCCTTTTTTTAAAAATCCAAATGCCCAGACCAAATCCCATCAGGTTCTCTAAGAGTGTCAGAGTTGTTCAAAGTTCCCCAGGTGTTGGGGCTGGAGCGGTGGCTCAGCAGTTACGGCGCTTGCCTGGCATGTGTGAAGATGTGGGTTCGAAACCCAGCACCATATACACAACAAAGTGTCAGAGCCACAAAAGTCACTAGAAAAAACAAATAAAATTGATTTTCTCTCTCTCACTGTTCCTCCCTCTCTCTAAAATAAAAAATTCCCCAGGTGTATGCAATGTGCAACTCAGGTATAGAACTGCCAGCCTAAATAGTTAGAAGCTATTGCTGACTTCTCTAGTCTTATATTCGTGGTGAGTTCAGGGGTCTTCATTCTATTCATGTTTGTTCTGTTTTATAACACTCATGGGTTACTTTAGGTAGTAATTATTCCATTAAAAAGAACATAAAATGGGACTGGATGTAGTGGTGTATGTCTGTAATCCCAGCAGCCTGGGAGGATGAGGCAGGAGGATTGTAAATTCAAGGCCAGCCTCAGCAACTTAGTGAGGTTCTAAGCAACTTAGCAAGATCCTGTCTCAAAATAAAAAATAAAAAAATGGGCTGGGGATGTGGCTCAGTGGTTGAGTGCCTCTGGGAACAATCCCTGATACAAAATGAAAAAAATATAAAGTGGGGCTGGGGGGTATAACTCAGTGGTAAAGTAGGTGGTTAACATGCTCAAGGTCCTGAGTTCAATCCTCAACACCAAAAAATAAGAAAAAAGAAAAATATTCACTCACTGTCTTTTCTTTCATTTGCTCATTCATGTTTTCTCCCTTCTTCCCCTCAGTTCCTCCATTCTCTTAGTCATTTCTCTGCTTGTCCTGGAACAAGTATAATACCCTGTTTAACCTCATGGTCTCCACAGTCAGATGCCCATGTTACAACTTACACCATGTTAGTTGTATGGTCTTGAACAGGTCTCTTCATCTCTAGCTTCAGCCTCCTTGACTCTGGAACGAGAATAACAATCGCTCTGCTTTCTGGGTTGCCCTTGTGAGGTTTACCTCACAAGGTTAAAATGGAGCACTCCCAAGGTCAGACAAAGGGTGTACAAACACAAGCCTTCTGTCACGCCTTCCATTCGCTGGCAGAGGTTCACTCAGGAGCTGCCCTGCTCTGTGCAGAAGAATCTCTAAGGTTGCTGTGCCCCTTGGCCAAGCTCACGACCATATTGCATCCCAATGCACCGGGGAGGAAGCACCCCACTGTGATCAGCCCAGCAAGAGCAGCCCACAGATTGAAGGAGCCCAATGCTTATCTGTTGCCAGGCCCCCTACCCCTGAGTATGGTAGAAAGTTCAGAAATGTGTGAATTGGGTCAGGGAAGACCTGGATTCAGGTCCTGATGTTGTGTCTCTTGGGCAAACTCCATCCCCTCTCTGGGTCTCAGTTTCCTCCTCAGTACAATTGCCTAAAGGACAGGGTAAGCTCCCCTAAGAAGGACATAAGGGCTTAGGGCTTGACTGGCCTGCCAGAGGGCAGCCATTCCCAAGCAGCCCGATCCTGAAGGCCCCAGGTCACGGCCTCTGGGCCTCTTCTGCTGGCCACACATCCTCATTGACCACGTTCCTTCCCCCAGCTATTTCAACTTTTAACCTCGTAATTACACTGTTGTGACCTGTAGCTCATAGCATCTTTACAAGTGTCTTTTCCTTTGTTCCTCCCCCACACACACACTGTGAGATACTTTATTGTACCCATTTTAGCCTCAACTGAGCCTTGAGAAGTGCCATCACTTGCTTGAGAAGCCGCAGCTGAAAGATCACTGATTCAGGATTTGAACCCAGCTCCTCCCCTTCCAGAGCTTAGGTTCTCTCCATCATTATGTCCCTTCTGTATCCCCAGGGCCTGGAACATGATAGGCACTCAATAAATATGTGTCAAGAATGATAAACTGAGTCCTTTCTCCTTTCTCAAAAAAGAAAAAACCAAGGGAAAAATAAACAGGAACTAGCATGTCTTGACTACTTACCGGATGCAGTATGCTTTTAGATATATTATCTTGTTTAAACCTCTTGCCTGGGGCTGGAGTGGTAGCTGGGCAGTTTCGGTGCTTGCCCGGCATGCGCAAGGACGCGGGTTCAAACCCCAGCACCCATGTACACAACTAAGTGTCAGAGCAACAAAAGCCATGTGAAAAATGCAATAAAAATGGATTCTCTCTCTCTCTCTCTCTCTCTCTTTTCTCTCTCCTTCTCTCTTTAAAAACAAAACCAAAAAGTCTTTCCTAACCAGGCACAATGGTACATGCCTGTAATCCCAGTGACTTGGGAGGATTGTGAATTCAAAACCAGCCTCAGCAACTTAGCAAGGCCCTCAGTAACTTAGCAAGACCCTGTCTCAAAATTATAAAAAGGAAAAAGGGTTGGGGATGTGGCTCAGGCTCAGTGGTTAAGCATCCCTTGGTTAAATCCCTGGTAAAAAATAAAATAAAATAATAAAATAACTTTCTTTCCCGCCTGGGAGGCAAGTGTTCCTTTCCCCATTTTATAAATGAGAACATGGAGGCTCTGAAAGGTAAAGCAACTGTCCTAAGTTAACACAGCAAGGACCATGAAAGCCAGGATTTATGTCCAACCAGCTGAGCTGATGAATCCCTTTTTAGTCTGTTTTCCGGGGAGTCAGTGTCTTGCAACTTACAACTCTTCAAACTTCAAACTTGAAACTCTTAAATGAGGCCTGAAAATTTGAACTAGCTGGGCCACCTAAGAAAGTCAGCAACATTAAATATTTAGTGACAGGCTAAAGTCTATGGCCCATAGAGGGCAGAGGAGGCTGCTCTTGGACTTGTGCCTGGGAGGAGAAAACAGGGTGGGGAGGTAATGACGTGGAAGCGGACCTCCATTAGCTGCAATGTGACAGCACGGGAGGCCACGCAACACCCTCACTTAACTAGCAGATGACTTTGCCAAGACAACCACTCCAGCTTATCTCTTAGCAGCGGGGCTCCCTGCCTTCCCTGAACACAAAGATGAAGAAGCAACTGGGCTCACAGCATGGCCACAGGACTGCCTCTCAGAGCCCCAGCTTTGATAATAATAACCACCAGAATGATGATAAATGTAGGTATCCTAAGGAAAAAGTATAAGAGGGCACCCACCGAAAACAATGGGCATCGACCAGAGCAGGATTAGGGATGATTTTCATTTTTATTTCTCCTCTGGGTTTTTAGTTTTACAATGGTCACTGTTATTTGTGTATATATTTTTTTTAAGAAATAAAACATTGGTAAGCTGGGTGTGGTGGCGAATGCCTGCTATCCCAGCTGCTCAGGAAGCTGAGGCAGGAGGGTGGCAAGTTCAAGGCCAGCCTGGCAATTTAGTGAAATCAAGGAAGATCAAGGAGTTGGCAGAGCTGCATTTGTTGATGAAAGATCCAAGAGAAAAGAGGTCCCTGCCTTTCCTGGCTCCTTGGTGACTCAGAGTGTGGCCACTTAGTTTTCAAAGGTAGGAAAGGAGGTACCCTCTGGCTCCCTTTGACCAGAGTTGGAACCCACTGGGACAATTCCGGCTAGCCTCCACCTCTCAAGGTTTTTAACCTTTGTCATATCCCTCTGGCTACATAAGGTAACATGGGCCCAGGTTCTGCAGATCAGGAGGTAGACAGCTTCGGAGGCCACTGTTCTACTTCACCTCTCATTTGTACTGGTGTTCTCACCTGAACGCTGGCTCATTGCTTCTCCCTCCAAGCCCCTGCAGGAGCAGGCAGGGAGGGCCTGTTCTCACCCATCCACACATGCCAGCACCTGTTTCCCTAGGAACCCAGAGTGACAAAGAGCAGGTCACAGGCTCCCAGCCCACAGCACTTAAATCCCTCTCCTCCCCCCCCAAAAAAAGTGGAGGTCTCACCCCGAAACAGCTGTGCAGGGATCCCTGTCCTGGGTGGTCTTCTTCAGGTGTGCCAGGACCTCCCAAGTGACACCCCAGCTGGAAATTGGCTGAGCTCATCAGAACTTGTTCTAACAGGCCTGCATCTGTGGGCACAGGAGGAGGCTGGAAATGGAATTCCATTCCAGAACCTTCTCTCCTGAGCCTTCAGGTAACTCCACCTGCTTCCATCTGCCGGAATGCTTTTATCTAACATGATGGCTGCTGTAATCTAACATTTCTCGGTATTCAATTATTTTTTTGAGGCTAGCTTTATGGGAAGAAAGGAATCTCTGACTAGCTCCAAATCATTTCCCAGCACTGAACTTGAGTTTTCTCATCTATAAAGTGGAGATGACAGTATTTGTTAATTGACAACTGTCTTAACACAGTGCCAGGCACGTGAGCAGCACATGGTATATGACGGCTGCTGGCATGGTAATTGTCTCTAGACTGACAGTTTTCAGCATGATGCTTGCTGGGTTTAGGTTCCTTTCAGCTAAATGAAGGAGCCTTGAATTCCTTAATTATTCACATGCCACTGGCTGCTTAGCTAATAGTGTTTCTGTTGACACCCTGCTCTAGCTGCACCCCAATTGGGATGGGGCATCTGCCCTGCTCCCCATGGTCCGAGGGTAATTCCTGATTGCCTAAGCTGGCTGTGGTGGACCCACGTCCTCTTGGGAGTGACAGGGATGGGTGTGGACTTGGAGAGCGCTTCCACTGAGTGATATCAGAGGGAACATCTGCTGAGGGGATGGTTGCACTGGGTGTTGTCACATATGCAGGGGACCTGTGGTCCTGCTACAGCTGTCGTTTCACCAGGAGGAAGCCACCTGGCATAGCTTTTGGCAGAGCAGAATGAGGGAAGAATCCAGTGCTTGACACAATGACAGAGTTAACCCACCCCAGAGGCCCTCAACTCATGGCTTCAGATCCCTTTTTATGTGATAAAATGAAGGGATCTTATTGCTTGAATCCTTTTGGGGGGATCTGGGGATGGAACCCAGGGGCATTCTGCCCCTAACCCACATCACCAGCCCTTTATGTTTTTTCTTTTGAGATAGGGTCTCATTAAGATGCCAAGACAGCTTTTGAAATCACGATCCTCCAGCCTCAGCCTCCCCAGTGGCTAGGATTACAGGTGCATACCACCACGCCCAGCACCTGTTTAAGTCATTTTTGAGTCACCAGGAAGCTTTTCTAGAACAGCATTATTCAAAGTGTAATTCTGGGGGGTGGGGTTAATGCTTTTTTGGTTAAAAACACACACACACACACATAAAATTCACCTTTTAACCACTTTTAAGTATACAACTCAGCGCCATTAATTCCATTCACAATGTCCTGCAATTGTCAAAGCGTAATTCTTGAAGGACATGCATCACGGCCTCAGTGGGGAATCGTAATGGATTCTTATTTTGAATTTAAGTGGGACTCCCATTCCAGGAACAGGGCTTGGTCACCCTTGGCACTATTTCCAGTTCTCCACTTCCTCCTCATTCCTCAAGGTGGTCAGTTCCGATCTTTGCTTTATACCTCCACCTCCTGTGCCCAGCTCCCTATGAGCAGCTAATACAATCTACTATCAAACCCCACAGACCCCCATCCCTTTCATGATGTGCACAGATGTGTCAAAGTGACCACCTCTCAGTCACAGTGGGACTTCTTAGAACTTATGTGCATTTGCTTCAAAGCCTCCAATTAGAACTCCCCTTGGAAAACTGCCACATAACCCTGGACCCCAGTATAAGTGCTTACCCCCAGATTCTTCACTGTCTCTTTCTCTTGGTTATGCATGCAGGGCCCATTGACCCTATGAGTCCTGCTGCCCACTTCTCTCTGGGCACATAAAGGCTGCTTGTGCTTTTTCACGTGTCTGGATGCACAGCCTCCTCTCTCCCACCTGGCCTGCACAGCCAAATCTACCTCCCCTCCTGGTCAGGGCTCTCCTAGAGAGCAGCTGTCGAGGAGATCTGAACTGGACACAGGTAGGAATAATGTGGACAGGAATAAACCAGACACAGGTCAGACATCACAAGGGCATTTGCCAGTAGAAAGAGTTCCCCATGAGAGGCACAGGGGTAACAACTTGGACACTTAGGCATTAGACCCACAGGATAAACCAGTGTCCTATCAAAGCAAGCTGTACTCATCCACGTGAGATGCTCGTATGGGTACAAGGACGAGGTGGCACTTCCCCTGTCCCTACTCTGTGCTGTTTAAATGACCAAAATACTATTTTCATCTAGAAGCTGAAAAAATGTTCAAATAGTTGGCTGCAGCGTGCTGAACTGCTTCCCAGGATGGCAACAAGCGTGGTGTTAATTAGGGAGAGGCGGCAGACGGCCCCGAAGATCAGCCAGGCGGGTTGGCATGGCGGCTCTTAACACCCAGAGGAGTTGGCTCAACAAAGACCATTTGGCACATTTAATCCTGCTGAAAACCTGGCAGTCGGAGAGGTGATATCACTGGAATCAATTACCCCACAATTGCCAGTCCTGGGCAGAAATCCCTCAAGAAATCAATTCATAATAACCGCACCATTCATCGAAGGCTGCCCGCTGCCCGTGTGCCAACTGCCGGGTTTATATTTACCCATGAAACCTCACATCAGCCCTGAGACCATCTTCATTTTACAGGTGGGACAACTGAGGCCAGAGAAGGGAAGTGGAGTAGGCTGACTGACAGCTCCCTGAGGTATCAGATCCTCAGCAGAGCCTTGAAATGTTGCCTTATTTGGAGACACTGCAACTGTGATTCAGTTAGGGATCTTGATACAGGTAGATCATCCCGGACCTGGGAAGGCCCTAAATGCCATCTGCTATAGTTTGAATCCACAGTGTCCCCCAAGGGCCACATGTAAATGCTTCATCCCCAGCCAGTAGCACTACTGGGAGGTGGTGAAACATTTGGGAGGTCTTCAGTTACTGGGACAAGCCCTTGAGAGGAATTATGGAATGCTGGTCCCTTTCTCTCTCTCTTTCGTTCCCAGGCCATGAGGTGAGTGGTTTGATCCATCACCCCCCTCCACCAGGAAGAACCACCATGGGCCCAAAGTAACAGGACCAAGCAATCAGGGACTGTAAACCAGATCAAACCTTTTTCCTTTCTCTTTTGCAGTCCTGACGTTTGAACCCGGGCCTTGCGCATGCTAGGCAAACTTTCCACCCCAACCCTGCACTGTATTCCCAACCCTTTTTTTTTTTTTAAGAGAGAAGTGGGGGGATAAATTTTTATTGAGTTTTTTTCACATGGCTTTCATTGCTCTGACACTTAGTTGTGTACATGGGTGCTGGGGTTTGAACCCACGTACTTGAGAATGCCAGGAAAGCACCGTAACCGCTAAGCCACTGCTCCAGCCCCCCCCCCTTTTTTTTTTAAAGGAGAGAGGGAGAGATAGAGAAGAAACTTTATTCATTTTTTTTAATCTGGTTTTTGTTTCTCCAACAGTTGTGCACGTGGTGCTGGAATTTGAACCTGGGTCCTTGAGCATGCTAGGCAAGCGCTCCAACCACTGAACTACCACTCCAGTCCCACCCCAACCCCTTTTTAAATTTTATTTTGAGACAGGGTCTCACAAAATCAGCCAGGCTGGTCTTGAATTTTTGGATCCTCCTGCCTCAGCCTCCAGAGTATCTGGGATTACAGGTGTGTGACCACACCTGTCTAACCTTTTATTTTTTAGCACTTCCCCCCTTCCTCCCCTAGTCCCTTTTTTCCACTGATTTCCCTTTGATTTTTTTTTTTACTTTTCCAATTTTTTGCTGATTATGTGGCAATTATTTAGTATCTTAGAGGTACAAACTATACTTTTTTATCCCTCCTTTACCCCTTCCGTTTTCCTCCCATCCCTCTCCCCCTTCTCTTTGCTCTATTCTACAAGACTTCCTTCAGCTCATCTACTAATTTGTGTTTGAATGGTCCATTACTTAATCTTATCCTTCACTCTACCTTTCCTTTCTTTTACTTTAACTTCCACATATAAGGGAAAACATTTGACCTCTGAGTTTCTAAGTTTGACTAATTTCACTTAGCGTTATAGTCTCCATTTCCATCCATTTACTGGAAAATGCCATAATTTCATTCTTTTTAACAACTGAGTAGAAATATATATGCACATACATATATATGTAATACATATATATATAACATAACACATACATACATATATAACAGTTTCTTAATCCATCCATCTGATGATGGGCATGTGGGTTGATTCAATACTTTAGCTATCGTGGATTGTGCTGCTATAAACATTGACATGGCTGTGTTGCTGTAGTATGCCAATTTTATTTTTATTTTTATTTTTTTTAAGAGAGAGGGACAGTGAGAGACAGAGAAAGAGAGAAACAACTTTATTTAGTTTTTCACATGGCCTTCGTTGCTCCAACACTCAGTTGTGTTACATGGGTGCTGGGGTTCAAACCCAGGTCCTCGTGCTTGCCAGGCAAGCGCCGAAACTGCTGAGCTACTGCTCCAGCCCCATCCAATTTTAGATCTTTTGGGAAAATACCCAGGAGCAGGATACCTGGTTCATGTGGTGGTGCCATCCCTAGTTTTTTGAGCATTCTCCATATTGCTTTGCAGAGTGGTTGTGCTAGTCTACAGTCCCATGAACAACCTACAAGTGTTCCTTTCTTCCTACAAACTCGCCATCATTTATTGTCCATATTCTTGATCTTTGCCATTCTGTCTGGAGCAAGAGGAAATCTTGATGTAGTTTTGATTTGCATTTCCCCTATTGCTGGGGATGTTGAATATTTTTCATATACTTATTGGCCTTTTGTGTTTCTGCTATTGAGAAATTCTGTTTAGTTCTTTAGCCTATTTACTGTTTGGGTGATTTTGGTGATTTTGGTGTTAAGTTTTTTGAGTTCTTTGTATATTCTGGATATTATTCCCCTATCAGAGGGGTAGCTGGCTAAGATTTTCTATCGTTCTATAAGCTTTCCCTTCAGTCTTAAGTGTTTTCTTAGCTGTGCAGAGGCATTTTAGTTTAATAGAACCTCACTTACTGATTCTTGGTTTGATTTCTTGAGCTTTTGGGATCTTGTTAAGGAAGTTGGTACTAGTTCCTATATGATGGAGTGTTGATCCTATGTTTTCTTTTAGCAGTTGTAAGGTTTCTAGTTTACTTCCTAAGACTTTGGCCCATTTCGATTTGAGTTTATGTGCAGGGTGAAATACAATGATCTAATTTATTTTTTTCTATGTACAGCTGTCCAGTTTTCTCAGCACAATTTGTTGAAAAGGCTCTCTTTTCTCCAAGGTGTATTTTTGGCCCCTTTGTCAACTACCAGATGACTATAGGTTTGTGGATTTGTCTCTGTGTCTTCTATTCTGTTCCTTTGGTCTTCGTGTCTATTTCAATACCAATACTACTTGTTTTTGTCACTACAGCTCTGTACCATAACTTCAGATCAAGTATTGTGAGCTTCTTGCTTTACTTTTCTTGCTTAGTATTGCTTTAGCCTTTCTGGCTCTCTCTCTCCCTCTCTCTCTCTCTCAGAGAGAAGAAGAGAGACAGACAGACAGACAGAATCAATTTTATTTATTTTTTCATCTGGTCTCTGCTTCTCCAACATTTAGTTGTGTACGTGGTGTTGGGGTTAGAACCTAGGTCCTTGCACATGCCAGGCATGCACTTTAACCACTGAGCCACCACTCCAGCCCCTATTCTAGGTCTCTCAATCTTCCAAATGAATTTAAGATTTTTTTTTCTAATTCTGTGAAGGATATCATTTTGCTGGGGATTGCATTAAATCTGTATAGCACTTTTGGTAGTAGGGGCATTTTGACAACATTAATTCTGCCAGGGCTGGAGCGGTGGCTCAGCCTGGCACCTGGCACTCAACAGTTCCCTGGCACATGCAAGTACGTGGGTTCAAACCCCAGCACCATGTACACAACAAAGTGTCCGAGCAACAAAAGCCACATGAAAAACTAAATAAAGTTGATTCTGTCTGTCTCTTTCTAATATATATATATATATATATATATATATATATATATATAGAGAGAGAGAGAGAGAGAGAGAGAGAGGGAGGCTGGAGCAGTGTCTCAGTGGTTTCGGTGCTTGCCCAGCATGCGCAAGTACACAGGTTCAAACCCCAACACTGATGTACGCAACTAAGTGTCAGAGCAACAAAAACCATGAGAAAACTCAGTAAAAATTGATTCTCTCTCTCACGCTGTCTCTCTCTCTCTCTCCGTCTCTCTCTGTCACTGTCCTTCTCTCTTTAAAAAAAAAAGCAATATTAATTCTGCCTATCCAAAAACATGGGATGTCTGTCTACCCATCTTCCTTTTTTTTTTTTTTTTTTTTTTTTGAGATATAGAGAGAGGGATAGTGAGAGAAAAAGAGACTCAATTTTATTTGGTTTTTCATCTGGTTTTCATTGCTCTGACACTTAGTTATGTATGTGGTGCTGGGGCTTGAACCCACATTCTCATACATGCCAGGCAAGCTCTGAGCCACCACTCCAGCCCCATCTTTCCATCTTCTAACTTCTTCAGTTTCTTCCTTCAGTGTTCTATAGTTTTTATTGTAGAGTTCTTTTATGTCCTTGGTTAGATTAAATCAAAAGGTTTGGGGTTTTTTTTAGGTCATTGTGAATGGAGCAGCTTTGCTGATTTCTTCCTCAGCTGAGTCTCTGTTGGAGTACAGGAAAGCTATGATTTATAGGTGTTGATATCCTGCTACTTTGCTAAATTCATTTATAAACTCTAGAAGTGGGGGATAGTGAAAGCTTATTTATTTGGGATCTCTCTAACTTATTTTTTTTTCAGGGCTGAGGACTGAACTTGGGGCCTTGCGCATGGTAGGCAAACACTCTGCCATTGAGCTGAATTCCCAACCCCTCTAATTTTTTAACATAGGCACTCGATGCTACAAATTTTCCTCTTAGAAATGCTTCCATATTGTCTCAGAGATTTTGATATATTGTGTCTTTTTTCTCATTTGTTTCTAAGAATTTCTTGATTTCTGATATCATTTCTTTTTTGATCCATTCTTCATTGAAGAGAGTATTATTCAATCTCCATGTATTTTTGTGGTTTCTGTTATTTTTCTTGCTGTTAATTTCTAGCTTCATTCAATTATGATCTGAGAGGATACATGGGATTATATCAAATTTTTTGTATTTGTTAAGATTTCCTTTATGGCCCAGAATATGATTTGTTTTGGAAAAAGTTTCATGCAGCTGAGTAGAAGGTACACTCATCTGTTTGGGGGTAGAATATTCTGTAGATGTCTGTGAAGTTCATTTGATCTATCGTATTATTTAGGTTGGAGATATTTTTGTTATTTTTTTTTGTTTTGATGATACTGGTGATAAGGGTGTATTGAAATTCCCCAGTATTATTGAGTTGGGGTCTTCATGTTTAATGTCATAAAGTATTTTTCCAATGTAATTGTATGTGTTGACATTTGGAGCATAAATGTTTACTATGGTTACATCCTTTCGTTGGATTGTTCCCTTTATTAGGATATAGTGACCTTCTTTGTCGGTTCTCATTAATTTGTGCTGAAAGATACTTTGTCAGATATGAGCACAGCTGCTCCTGTGTGTTTTATTGAAACGTATGCCTGGAATATTTTTTGCCATTCTTTTACCTTCAGCCTGTGGATATCTTTGCCTGTAAGATGAGTCTTTTATAAGCAGCATACAGTCGGATTTTGTTTTTTGATCCATTCTGCTAATCTGTGTCTTTTCATTGGGGAGTTGAGACCTTAACATTCAGTCATAGTATGGAAATGTGTTTATGTTTCACTACCATTGTGATTTTTTGCTGTATTTTATTCTGTCTTGATTCTCATCTAGTGAATTATTCTTTTATTGAACTTCCTCTGTTTGTGGGCTGTGGGAGTTGTTTCTTTGTTCCTCTGTGTGAAGTTTGTCTTTGAATATTCTTTGTAGGCTCATTTGGTGCTCCTGAATTCTTTTATTCTTCTATGGAATACTTTTATTTCCCCCTCAAATTTGAAGCTGAGTTTTTCTGGGTATATTAACCTCACCTGACAGTTGTTTTCTTTTAGGGTTTGGAATATCCTATTCCACGCTCTGTTTGCTTTTAAGGCCTGAGCTAATAAATCAGAAGTGGTCCTTATTGGTTTGCCTCTAAATGTGATTTGATGTTTCTCTCTTGCAGTTTTAACATTTTCCTTGTTTTCTATATTGGCATTTTGATTATGATGAGTCTCAGCAAGCTTCTCATTTGGCTGGGTCTATTTGGGGTCCTGTAAGCTTCCTATGTGAATGTCTATCTCATTTCTGATATGGGAGAAGTTTTCTGTAACTATCTCATTGTATCTTCATGTTCTCTTCTATCACAGTGAGTCTCAGTTTTGGTCTTTTAAAGTTGTCCCAGAATTCTTATATATTCTGATCATGTTCTATATTTTTTTTTCCCCGACTGCCTTCTGTGTACTCGAGATCATAGCCTGTCTCCAATGGCTGAAGTTCTTCCTTCCAGGGCTCGGGTTCTATTTTCTACACTGTCTGTTAGTGATGCCTTCGAGTGAATATGTAATTTGATTGAGCTTGTCTTTTATATCTAGGAGTTCTGCTTGGTTTCTTTTCACTATTTCTATTTCTTTATTAACGTGGTCTTTCATCTTCTGTAATTGCTCCCTTAATTCCTTCCTTAAATCTTCTTTTAATGCTTTGATTATTTTGGTAATTAAAGTTTTATAATCTTTCTCTGTGTTTTCATCACCTTACTATCAGTGGGATCCTTTGTTGGGGGTTGTGGGTTTGGGGAGTAGATCTCTTTGCCTATTTTCTCATATTTTTGAAGGCCTTCTTCTTATTGAAGAAAATTCCTCTTTTTATTTTGTGTGTGATTATCTTATTTGTTCTGAGGTTTCTTTCTGGATTGATGTATGGATAGATGCCTGGGAACGGGATCTGAGTTCCCTCTCTGGATGCTCCTCCTTGGGTCCTTGTTAATGGTTTGGAGGCTTTGTCTCCTCCCTTCTTTGAGTTGGAGTAATGTCAGGGAAAGTATAGTTCAGTAGCAGAATCCCTAACCTGTGAACTTTTAGTGTCCCCCTAGATTCCCAGCACCTCACTGAATAAGGAGAAACAAAAAAATGGCAAGAAGCAATGCAAACAGTATACAGAATTAAACTGAATACTTGGTCTCTTCTATGACGTCTACAATGTTAATTGCCACTAAAAACAGAAATGGTAGGGTCAGCAGACGCCTTTGGCAAAAACATGTAACCATGAACTATGTTGGGCATTGAGGCAAACAATAGGTATCAACTATGGCAGCCACAGCAGTAATAATTGAAACAGCATTGATGGTGGTGGCAGGAGTTGTATAAAGTAATTACTGCCCAAAAATGGTGAGAATATAGTTAATTAAGAAACAAGAAAATGTGATAAGAAAGGTAGAAAAGAACTTATAATTTCAAAAGGTGAGCAGAGAGAATGTGGAAGAGATGTAGGGTGTGATGGTTATAAGAAAGAAGGAGAAAAAATGGAAGTAACAAAGCAAAGGAAAAGTGAAAGAGAGAGCAATAGAATTTGGCTGTTACCAGAAGGAAAGATAAAAGGAGGAAGAAGAGAAATTTGACAAACGTAAAACAACAAATATACTAATCAGTTGGCAGGGGGAGCTTGGGTCTAATCAGGCCTCAGGAGCTTTACTGGGTGGTGACTGTTCTGGAGAGAATAGATCAGCACACCAGGGGCTGGCTGTTGCTGATCTCTGCTGGAAGTCTGGATCTCAGGGGTCTCCCCAGGATTCTACTCATGGGGTGGGGGAGCCAATCCTTCACCCACTGTGCTGCGCATAAACACAGCTTTACAGATTTCCTGGGCTTAGTCCCTGAACGTATTCACATCTGCTTGTTCAGATTCCTGATCTGCTTCCTCTGGTTATATAAGCTACCAGACTCAAAGGGGGAAGTGAGTTGGTTCCCCTGTACTTTTTTTTTTCCCTCTTGAATTCCCCTGTGTAAAATATTCTTCGTGCCTGTTTCTCTCTCGTTTGGCTAGGTACACTTTAGGTCATGTGACAGATCTTGCCAGGACTGGGCAGCTGTTTGCTCAGATCTCCCAGCTCCCACACTAGTAGCTGCAGTGTGGCCACTTGAAGATGACTACTGTCCTAGCTCCCTACAGCCAGTTGGGAAACACAGGACACTTTTCATGTCCCAGTACTCCTGCTGCTTGAATCCTGAGTCATAAAGACAGTAGGGATGCAGCCTTCCTCTAGCCTGCCATCTTGAATCTTCCTGTCTAAAAGCTTTTCTCTTTATAAACTGATTATCTCCAGTATTTGTTTTAGTGGCAGAAAGCTGGTTAACACACCATCGCAAGTGTCCTTATAAGAAAGAGAGGAGGAAGTCTTCATATACACGCAGGAAGAGGGCCATGTAAGAGTGATGTAGCCACAAGCCAAGGGATACCTAGTGCCACTAGAAGTTGGAACAGGGAATAAATAAATTTTCTCCAGACTCTCCTGAGATAGTGTGGCCTAGCACACCTTGTTTCATGCCAATGCTACTGATTTTGGACGTTAGACCTCCAGAACGGTGAGATAATAAGTTTTGGTTGCTTTAAACTTTCACCAAGTGGTAGTCACTTTTTACAGCAGCCATGGGAAACACACTGGAAATGACTTGCTCAAGGCCACATGGTTAAAAAATAGGCATATTGGACTTTAAACAGAGGAACTGCTCATAAATGTTGGCTGCTAGTATTCTTATTATGCTGCACGCAGAGGGGCTTAGTTTCTAGGATGAAATGTCAAAAAGACTGTGAACTTGAGCTTGACCTACTATATCCATCCCACTAGATGCTGTTGGGAGAGACAGGATTTGATGATTCAGTTTGGGAAGAGGCCATTAATGCTGGGTGGAGCTGGCTTGGGAAAATGACACAACTTTGTAGGTTGAACAATACATTGCTGGAATTAACTTCGCTGGTCCAGTTGGTCCTGCCGATCAACTTGAAAGGGAGTTTGCAACTCATGGAGAAGTATGGTGGCCCAATAATCCAAAAAGATGAAGGGCCTTCTCTGTGTCTGGTAGTAATTACCCCATAATTCTTTACTTTATTTTTTAATTAATCCTTTGGTTCAGCATAAATACTCAACAAATATTTGTTGAGTGTATGACTGTTCATCCTATTTTAATAAGCTGAAGGTAGGAACTGATGGCTGTGGATAAGGCCACCCTGCTCTTCCCTTTTCCTCCCCTCTCCAATCTTTCCCTCCTTTCCTTCCCTCCTCCCCCTCCTCTTTCTCTTCCGTTGTTGCCTCCTCCTCCTCCTCCTCCTTCTTCTTCCCCTCCTCCTCCTCCTCTTCTTCCCCTTCTCCCTTTTCTTCCTCTTCTCCTCCTCTTCTTCTCCTCCTCCTCCTCCTCCTTCTCCCCCCCTTCTTCTTCTTCAATGAGGAATAAATCCAGGGGTGCTTAACCACTGAGTCACACCCCCAGCCCTTTTATTTTTTTATTTTGAGACAGGATCTTACTAAGTTGCTTAGGCCCTCACTGACTTGCCAAGGCAAGCTTTGAACTTGAGATCCTCCTGCCTGTTGGGATTACAGGTGTGCACCATATTGTGCCTGGCCCCTGCTATTCTTAAACAATTCAAACCAAAAGATAATATGTGGGTTCAATAAAGGTAAGCATCAGCAGTGAGGGAGGGGAGAGGGGTTGTGCTGGTCCAGAGAGGTCAGAGGCTAAATGGGAGAAGAAAGGCGGCAGTATAGGATGGGGGTGGCCCAGTGTGTGTGGCTGGAGCCCACGTAAGAGAGAAGGGTATCCTCAGAATGGCAGCCTGGCGTGGGGTGTCAGAGTTTCAGTGGAGTGTAAAGGGCATCCTTGTTGTGGAGTGGGGAAGCAGCAACAACAGGGAATTGTGACCTATTTGGGTTGGTCAGTAATTGAACATATAAAAGGCAGCGAGAAAATCAAGTTTCTTGCAGCGAGAAAATCAAGTTTCTTACTGTTGGAGAGGGAACTATAACTATGGAAAGAGAGAAAACCAGAATTAACCCCGTGGAATTTGATTGGAATTGGAACTGTCAGAGGGAAGAACCATGGTTTTCAACACAGATGGATGACCGCAGACAAATATAGATATAAACGTGTGTTTGTGTACACGTCAAACTCTGCCTACTGAGAGAATCCAGGAGCAGTGACATCCCAACAGCAATAAGCGCATGTAGATCTTGGTTTCTAAGTGCCGCATGCCACTAAAAGGAACCACAATTCAGTAATGAATTGTGGCCACAGAATCAAGAGTCTATACTGATGTAAATAAAATAAAAGCAAAGATTCATAAATGATAGGATATTTACCAAATCTCACAGCACTTTCCTATGAACTATTTATTAATTTCACAAAGGAAGAGAATAGATTATCTGGTACGGTGGCACACACCTACAATCTCAGCAACTCAGGAGGCTAAGGCAGGAGGATCACAAGTTTGAGAGGCCAGCTTAGGAAACTTAGTGAGACTCTGCCTCAAAATTTAAAAAAAAAAAAATTAAAAGGGCAGGGGTTGTGGCTCAGTAGTAAACCATCCCTGAGTTCAACCCCAGCACCCCTGAAAAAAAATCTAAAGAAAAAAAACCAGCTTTAGAGTGAGTGGAGAAACAGGGAAAACAACACCTTATTCAAATGATCAATGTTAAGATCTTCAATCATGGGCTCAATTGAGTGCGCATGTCATCTGTTACAATGTAAGGACGCAGCATCACTCCTGTGATATTTTGTGATGCCCGGAATCCACAATCTGCACATAATCTAAGAAACACAACCTGAACCTACTTGTGAGGAAACATCAGACAAATCCACACTAAAACACATTGTTCAAAGAAACTGCCCTGTCCTCTTCAAAAGTGTCAAGGCCATTGGAATCCGGGAAAAACTGAAGAATGTTCCAAACTTGAAGAAGATTCAAGAGGCAGAACAACTGCATGCAACATGCGATCTGAATTGGGTAGCATGCTGTAAAGGACATTATTGGGACAAATGGCACATTTGAATAAGGGCTAAAATTTAGATAATACTAATATACCAGTGTCAATCTCCTGCATTGATGGACAAGTTGTGATTCAGCAGGTGAGCATCCTTGTTTAAGGGAAATGCATATTAAAATATTTATGGTGATGTTGGCACACAACCTGGTTCAGGGGGAAAAGGTATTTATATGGCACTTATAACTTTTTTGTAAGCTTGAAATTGTGTCAAAAGAAAAAGAAATAAGTGTTTTATGTGGCTTAGTGTTTTTTTATTTTTTTATTTAGTTGCCAACATTTAAAAATCAAAGTGATTTCTTTTACCTACAAATCTAGATATCAGATTTCTTTTACAGAATCTGAAAAACACCCCAAGACAAAGACTTGTGGGGTGAATAGTCTAATTGTTCCTTTTAGATGGGTTATGTGACCTTCACTTCTCCAAAGTCCCCTTAATCTGTAGTGTGTCATAACCCAGTCCACAGCACCCGTTTATGCTACCAGCATGCTCCCCAGTACTAGCCCAATACCTGTTATAAATTATGGGAAGGCAAGAATTCATTCCAGAGCAGGCACTTAAAACACGTCTACACCACTAATCCAGAGCAAGGAACTATCTCAGTACCTGAGGCCCACGTTCTATGTCAAGATACTTCCTGTGTCAGTCATGGTTTCCCAATGACTTGACTGGATAGATAAGTTGAGAAATCAAGATGATGTCTGATGCCAGAGGTCCCTACGTAGGTTGTGATGTCCCTGTGGAATTAATGGAGGCGTCTGAAAGATGGGTGGGGCTCTGGAACAGAGCTGGGGTTCTGGGCAGGCTGATGAGGCTTTGAGGAGATGGTATCGTAAGATGCCCAAGGCAGTGAAATTGGGTGGGGTGGGAACAAGCCAAGGTTGGTGGCTTGGGTTCCTATCAATGGGAGATCTGACTTGACGGGACATGTCATGCTCTGAGTTATGTGCAAGAGATGATGATGGTTTTGTCTCTCCTAACTGGGTCATGCCCATAGTTTTGGAACAATCTCTTCTCTCATCTGCCCCTTGAAATATTATATTTAATAAAATTTGACAGGTATTTTTCTGGCACTAGTGATTCCTCGTGGCCCTTATAACGTGCACTTCCTACACCTTGTTCACCTCCCTGACCTCACCTCCTATCACTCCACTCATCTCTTGCCCTTGCTTATTCCCCTCCTCTTCCCAACTCTGGCCCCGCTGGTCCATTGTACACACCAAGATCTTCTGTCACCTTAAGGTTTTTGTTCATGCAAAACCTCCCATGGTGTTTGGCCTGGCTCCTACCCACTTCTCCTTCAGGTCTCAGATCAAATGTCACCTCTTCAGAGGTACTGCCCCTAAAGTCCTACAACCTATCTCAGCCTGTAACCTTTAGTCATCCTATTATTTCACTGTTTTTTCTCCTTCACTTACACTCATTGGTGTCTGAAATTGTTTTGTTTGCATATTATATTGTGTTTTGTCCCCCACTAGAATGCCAGCCTGAAGTAGGCAGGGATTTTGCTGTATTATTCATCAATTTATCCTCAATGCTATCTCAGGGCCTTACATACAGTTGGAGTTGCAACGAATATTTATTCTGGAATGAATAAGAGACTCTCAACAATGATTTGTTGGATTTTTGGATAAGGTGAGCCCTGAGTTTCAGGACATAAACATCTTAGAGGATTGTGGTTGAGATAACTTCTAACCTAGGTTCTAAGAAGTATAGACTCTGGGGTGTTGGGTGATGAATGTTTTGGGGGGAAAGCGCCCAGTCAGGTGCTGATCGAGTTGGGTTATAAACTGGGCTGAGTCCAATAGGTAGCATCAGACTTTTGAGGTCACACTGGGTCCTGGATTTGGGGAAACAAGTATCCGTTGGGAAGTGATAGAGGTAGCATGCGACCTGAGCATCATCGTCCAACATCTGTAAAGTCGTTGATTGAGGGTGAAGAATCCAGCAATCAGGAGTCCCCACTGGAAGTAGCTAAAAAGAACCATAACCTCAGCCGTATCTTTAAAAAAGGTCACGAGGAGTTGTTTGGAGGACGGGCCCTATTTGGGGAGAAGCAGGAAGTCCTGAGGATCGCTGGCTGGGTTGGACTGTGACCTGGAAAGTGGGTGGATTACGAGCGAGGACCCAGCCCGAGCCGGCCGCCAGGACTGAGGAGCCAAGCGGGAGGCAAACCTGGGAAAAGCTCACCTGGAAGCGGCTCACCTGGGCGGACTGGGACCCACGAGTCGCGCGCTTCCACAACGCCCCGCCCCCCGACCAATGGCGGAGCGGAGTTCCTCCGGGGCGGGCGAGGATTGGACGGGCGGGAGCGGCGGCGGGTGCGGATTGGGCCTTCGTGGGAGGGGCGGGGCGACGCGCGCAGCAGCTTAGGCGCTCTGCCGGCGGGCGGCGCTGAGCGCTCGGCTACGAGGGCGCGGCGCGAGCGGAAGTGGCGACGCTGGCGTCCCCGGAGCCTGCGGCAGGCGGCAGTGACGGTCCCGACGCTGACGGCGGCGGCCCGGGGGGCGGCGTGGACGCCCGCGGCGCCGGCTGGGGCATCACCGCGGGCCTCGACCCCGAAATGGCGCTGCTGGCGGAGCACCTGCTGAAGCCGCTGCCCGCGGACAAGCAGATAGAGACCGGGCCCTTCCTGGAGGCGGTGTCCCACCTGCCGCCCTTCTTCGGTGAGCGGGGGTGAAGCTGGGAGCTGGCCGGCAGCCCCGTCCCAGAGCGCTCCCAGACGCACCTGAATCCTTCCCCCGAGCATCCCCGAATCACCCCTCCCCTAGACACCTCCAGTCCTGTTTCCTACGTCCGCGATCCCTTTTCCTTCGGCGCACCCCAGATGCTCCCTCCGCCAGACCCCCTCTCCGAACGTGTCACATCCTCCATCTCCTCAAACACCTCACATTCCTCCCCATCCCTCAGATGCACCTCGGCCCTGCACTCTCGCGTGCGCCCCAATCGTGAGTCTCCGCCAGGTACCCCTAACTCCAGCATCCAAAGCCCTTGCCCCCTCCCCATCTTTCTTCCCTCTTAGAAGGTTGCTCAGCTCCTCCCTTTAAAATGAATAAGCCTCTCGCTCGTGGGACCTGCGAACCTTTCCCTCAGAATTCTCGCGTTCCAGATCAAAGACCCGCCCCCCCCCCAACACACACACCTTCAAGGGTGGGGCGTTGCAAGGCAGGGAGAGGGGAATTTTGAAGATGGAGTTGCAAAAACTCTAGGGCTGTCGTCTAGGGGAAAGCACCTGAAGTTTTTCCTCCACTTAGAATGCGGTTGCTGCATTCTTGGGTGATGTCAGATACAGGGTTCTTGGGCTCTAAAAGAAGAAGATCCCCCCCCCCCACCGTTATGCTGTGTTGCAGGTGGTCTTGGGAGCACAAAGAAGTGGTCCCTAAGCCAGTTTCAAACCCTTATTCCTTCCATCGCTTTCCCCAGTACAGGCCCTGGATGGAAAATGGGAAAGGGATGCCAATAGCATCTGCCCCTGCCCTTTGCCTTTTCTTCCTAGTAAAGGGTGCAACCTGAGCCTCTGCTTTCTTCTCTTCCATGGGGACTCTCCCAGTGCCCCACCCTGCTGGTTCACTTGGTAGCCTGGCAGAGAGATACCAGCCCCCAGGGCAGAGTCCAGCTGAAACCTACAAGCAGGCAAAACCTTCAGAATGATTTGATTTGCCCTGCACTCAGGGCAGCCTCTCACCTTCCTGCCGCGGGTGATCGGGACTTATTGTAGGCAGTACTTCCCACAGGACTGGTTTTGGTTATGCAGATTTGTGTCCCAGGTTTCCCCCTACCTCTGAAGCTTCGGGGTCCCGGGCTGTGAAATGAGGGTGCTGATCTCCTAGGCTAGCCACGAGGAATAAACAAGTAGATGTATAAAGCATGGGGCCATAACTGCCAGATGGGTGATCATTGTGTGGGGTGTGGTCATGTATCTCTAAGTTCCTGGAAGTAATTTTGGTTCCTTCCCATAGCGGGTGACTAATCAGTACTGGAGCTAGTGCTCTTCCCTGGTTTGTATGTGTCTCAGACCTGGGTAAGCAACCTGAGAGCAGGGCCTCAGACTTTTACATCTAGTGCTGTGTCCCCAGTGCCCAGAATAGTACCTGGCACATAGTAGGTGCTCAGTCAATACTGTCGAATGTTTAAAACCTTATTATCTGTATCTCTTCTTGAGGTACCACTGCATCTCCAGGCAGGGGCTCAGGAGCTAACTGGCTCTAGCATTGAGGAGTTGTTTCTTTTTGCAACAGTTGTGTTTTGCTTATTTCCTCTTTGGTTCTATGCATATTTGCAGGTCAGAGCTAGCTTACCCTGGAGAGGGATTCAGGACCTGTGTAAGCCAGTGCTCCTCAGCTGAGGGCAGTTCTGCCCTTAGGAGGCATCTGGCAATGTCTGGAGACATTTTTGTTTCTCATCACTCAGGTGTGTTACTGGATGCTATGGGGTGCTACCGGGGTCCATTAAACCTCCTACAGTGCACAGGACAGCTCCCACCACAAGGAACAATCCAACCCTAACTGCCATCAGTGCCGAGGCAGAGACGCAGGCTGAGCTCTGCACCCTGTTCCTGTCTGTCTTCAAGGCTGCGCGCATGTGGGTTCTGCATTAAGGGGCACCTCCAGTGGGTACAATTGTCTGACTGGATCGGGAGGAAAGGGGCAGAAGCAGCTGAAGCCAGGGCAGAAGAGCTTCCCTTTCCTTGGTCTCAAAGGAGCATTGTCTTTGCTGTGATTCTGGCTGTGGGGCGTCACAGCTGCGGACAGAAGTGTCATTTAGACCCTCAGTGGGGTTTGCCTGCAAAGGCTTTAATCACCTAGGGCACTGCGCCCACCAGAATTGTTTACTGTCCACCCCAAGAGGATAATTCTGAACATGTTGCTGTTACGCTGCTTCCGAGGGGCAACTTTCTCCTGTGGGTTTAAGATGCAGGTTTTAGGAGGGGTCTTCTCCTAGTGGCTTTTCTCCAGGACTTGGTGTTTCTTTGAGATCTGCTGTCAGCCCTAATGCAGGGCCTTGTCTAGATCTAGGGGCATCTGGCCACCTGGATGATGAGTGGCGCATGTGTCTCTCTTGGATGGAGCCAGTCTAGAGCAGTGGGTGCAAGGAGTCTGGAAAACAGCGGCTACTGTGTCCTTCAAATCAGGGTGTTTCTACCATGGCACTGCCAGCTTTGGAGCTCAGATTATTCTTTGTGGAGGTGGGGTCTGTCAGGTTCATTGTAAGATTTTGAGCAGCATTCCAGACCTCTGCCTACCAGATGCTGGTGCACCCCCTCTCCTGAAGTTGTAACAACCAAAAATATCCCTAGGAGTCAAATCACCCCTGTAGGGTGATTTTGACTGTTGAGAACTGTTGCTCTAGATATAGATATAAATGGTAAAGGGCCAAAAATTGTGTTTTTTAAAAAGTATTCAGTTCTGCAAGGAAGATGTTAATTGAAGGAAAATTGAACACGAACAAATGAAGCCTGTCATTTATTGAGCACTTACTGCATGCTAAATACTCTAGGTAGATTATTGAGCACTTACTGCATGCTAAATACTCTAGGTAGATTAGTTCGCTCAACCCTCTCGCAACCTGAAATTTTAATTTTTTTGTCTTCTTTCCACATTTTTATTGGTGCATTATAGTTACACATAATGATGGGATTTGTTGTTACATATTTGTACATGCACACAGTAGAACAACATAATTTGGACAGTATCATTTCCCAGCACTTCTCCCCTCCCCACCTGCCTCCCACCCTCGATCCCCTTCCTCTGCTGATCTCCTTTTGATTTTCATGAGATCCCCCCCATCGAACGCACACCTTTCTTTTCCTTTTTCCACTCAAGTATCCACATATGAGAGAACACTTATGATTCTTGACCTTCTGAGTTTGACTTATTTCACTTGACATAATGGTCTCTGGTTCCATTAATTTTCCTGCAACTGACATAATTTCATTTGTCTTTATGGCTGAATGAAACTCCATTGCGGCCAGGTATGGTGGTGCACACCTGTAATCCCAGTGGCTCGGGAGCCTGAGCCAGGAGGATCACAAGTTCAAAGGCAGCCTCATTAACTTAGGCACTAGCAATTTAGTGAGACCCATCTCAAAATAAAAATAATAATAAAAAGGGCTGAGAATGTGGCCCAGTGGTTAAGCATCCCTGGGTTAAATCCCTGGTGACAAAGACAAAAACAAACAAAAACTGCTCTGTGTACATATACCACATTTTCTTTATCCAGTACACCACATTTTCTTTATCCATCCATCGACAGATACCTAGGCTAATTTCATAATTTGACTATTGTGAATCATACTGCTATAAGTGGGTGTGCATGTATCACTGTAGTATGATAACTTTAATTCTTTAGGATTTAGTAAGGAGTGGTATACCTGGGTCACATGGTGGTTCCATGTGAAATAAGTTTTTTGGTTTTTTTTTTTTTTGGTTTGTGTGGGTTTTTGGTTTTTTTTTTTTTTTCTTTTTGGTACTGGGGATTGAACTCGGGCAGTTAACCACTGAGTCACATACCCAGTGCTTTACTTATTTATTTTTTATTTTGAGACGGTCTTGCTAAGTTGCTTAGGCCTCCCTAAGTTACTGAGGCTGGCTTTGAATTTGTGAACCTCCTGCCTCAGACTCCCAAGCCTCTGGGATTGTAGGTGTGTACCACCACATCTGGCTGAAACAAGGTTTTTAAAGAGAGACTCTCTGTTGGCATTTTAGAGTATTTTCCTTCTAGACTCATCTTTGAAAAAAAAATGTATAACCTGCTTCTTACTTCTAACAAAATAGCGTAACCATCTTTCCGTGCCAGTCATCGTTGTTCATAGATGCGTAGGATTCTAACATGTGAATGTGGCCGTGATTTATGTCACCAGTCCCCTACTCTTGGACATTCACTTTGTTTCATAATTTTCACTTATAAACAATACGGCAGTGAACATCTTTGTGGGTTTTTTCTTTTCACTGTTCTTAGGATCTTTCTTATTTTTATAAATGAAATTGCTGGATTGAAGAATGTGAAGGCTTGTAACCTGTTGAAACAGGTACATTTCTCATATCTTTGCCAGGTATGGTTCATGACAGAATTGATTAGGTTTGATGAATACTGATTCTTTCTGCTTCAGTGGGTGTGGACTGAAAATCAAACTCCTGCTTCTCTGGTTTAGAGCATCCTCTTTTTGGGCTTGGCCTTTCTCCCTATCTCTAGCTTGAATCTCTTGAGTTGTACAGGTTTTACTACATTCACCTAGAGACCAGCCATTTGTCCATCTTCTACCTTGACCCAGTAATCAGATCTCACCTAACTGATCAGTTTGCAAGGCTGACTTCAGTGAGGCAAGCATTCTTAGTTTTGAGGTCAATTGTATAGCTGTTCTGGAGCATTAGCAATTGGAGGGGTTGGGGATTTAGCTTAGTGGCAGAGTGCTTGCCTAGCATGCGCAAGGCCCCGAGTTCAGTCCTCAGCTCTGAAAAAAACAAAACAAAACAAAAAACAAACAGCAATTGGAGGACAGAGGGAGGGAGACTTAGATACCATTTAGTCTTGTCACTCCCTGCCTAGAAGCCTCAATGGCTCCCTATTACCCCACAAATGACACCATGCTATTGTCTCCAACTTTCCTGTTAGTCCCTCCGTCTGGTGCACGGGTCTGCTCTCTAGCGTATCACTTTGCTTTTGCCTTGCTAGGTTCCACATATCTTTAAGGAATTGGCTTAGTGGTCATCTCACCCAGAAAGCCTTTCCAGGCTCGTAAGCTCACAGGACCCATCACATCCTGGGTCTGAGTTATTTCAGTGCCTCGCACTTAGCTGGAATATTTGCTGAATGAATACTTTTGGTTCCATCCCCATTTTTCTGGATTTTTGCTGAAACTGCTTTTCCTTTGTCTCTTCAAGTTAAAAAACATGATTAAATTAAAACATATGACTAAATTAAAATATATAACCCTCTTATATCCTGTACTCATGGCAGACATTATTAATCAGTCATGATACTGTTTTTCCCTTTGAGCCTAGACAAAGCTTTGGCATCTTTTTTTCCTTTCCTTTTCTTTTCTTTTTTCTGCTTTGCAGTGCTAGGGATCAAATCCAGGCCTTGTTCATGCTAGACTACCTCTGTACCACTGAGCTATGCCCCCAGCCTCAGCATCTTCCTTAGCAACCACTCCAGATCAATTAGAGTTGGAGCATGAGATGACACATGCTTGCTTTCACCATTTAGAGAGAAGCCAGGGGTGGAAGAGCCAAAGATTTCCACCTCGCTCAGGTCTTTTCTGTTGTTGTTGTTTGTTTTTCATCCAAGCATCTTTACAATTATATAGTGTCATTTTTATATTATTTTATGGGTGCAGTATAACAATACATAACAGTGGGATTCATTATACCACATTTGTACGTGCATGTGACATAATTTGATCAATCTCACTTTCTTGGACCTTTCCTTTTCCTCCCTCTTCCTGATCCTATTGCTCTGTTCTACTGTTCCCTTCTATTGTTAGTTATTATTAATTTTTTTTGGTAAGAGAGAGAAGGAGAGATAGAAAGAGAAAATCGACTTTATTTAGTTTTTCATCTGGTTTTCATTGCTCCGACACTTAGTTGTGTATGTGTGCTGGGGTTTGAATCTGGGTCCTCACGCATGCCAGGCAAGCGCTGTACCGCTGAGTCATTGCTCCAGCTCCTATTATTATTTTTTAAGTAGTGTGTTTTATATATATGTGTGTGTGTATAAGCAGAGTTCATTGTGGTGTGTTCACAAATGGACAAGTATAATTTGATAGATGATGTTCTTCAGAATGTCCCTATTCCCTGCCCTCCTCGTTCCCTCTTGATTCCCTTCCTCTTTTCTGTTGGTTTCCCTTATATTTTCATGAGATCCCTTTTTTATCTACCCGTCACTCTCTCTGGCCCTTGACTTTCTGAGTCTGACTTCTTCCACTTGGCGTGGTGATCTACAGTCCCGTCCACTTACTGCAAAGGACATATATCGTTCTTCTTTACGGCTGAGTGAGATCTCATTGTTTGTATGTTCCATGTTTTCTTTATCCATTTGTCTGCTGACAGATACCTAGACTAGAATGGTTCCGTAACGTGGCTCTTGTGAGTCGCACTTCTGTAAGCATTGGTAGGCATGGATCGCTGTAGTGTGCCTATTTTAGTTCTTTTGGATAAATGCCAGGGAGTGGGACAGCTGGATCATATGGGGACTCCATTCCAAGTCTCTTGAGTAGTCTGCATACAGATTTCCAAAGCAATCCTACTTTGTGCAGTCCTACCCACAGTGTGTAAGTGTTGCTTTTCTCCTGTGTCCTTGCCCACATTTATTATTGTATTCTTGATGGCTGCCATTTTGACTGAGGTGATAGAAAATCTCAGTGTACTTTTGATTTGCATTTCCCTGATTGCTAAGGATATTGGACTTTTCTTTTTTTGGTACATTTGTAGGGCATTTAATTTTTCTTTTAAGAAATGTCTGTTTTGGGTGGAGGTACAGCACAGTGGTAGAGTGCTTGGTTAGCAAGCTCCAGGCCATGGGTTCAACCCCCAGCACCACACGAAAAAAGAAAGAAAGAAAGAAAGAAATATCTGTTTAGATCATCTGCCCATTTATTGATTGGGTTATTTGTTTTAAATCTTTCAGTTCTTGAGGTCCAAGTTCTAGGGGTGATTTTTCTTCATTCATGCCTCTTAGCATATTAAATGGATATCCATAAAAACTGGTCACATAAGTATCTGACATTCATTAAATAGTCGTAGAGTGAGCCCAGAAAGATTGATTTTTCCATAATTTTTAGTTCAATGCTTACTGCATTGGGGGCAGGGTAGGTGGCAACCTAAAAGCACAGAATTATCTTCTTTTACCAAAAAATCTTAGAGCAGAGAGGTTAGGTGGCCTTGCCCATGGCTGCATAGCCAGTGAGCCACCTATATAACCAGGCTTGAACTCAGGTCCTTGGACTCCTCATGTGCCTGCCTGCTGTTCTAGCTTCTTCTCCAGCAGAGGAGAACCCCAGTGGGGCCAGCCTGCTTGGTCACTGAAGAAATCTAGGGTCTTTGCTGGCACACTGGTGACTTTGCCACAAGACAGTTTGCCTGGGAGCCACAGAGCAGATATGCGTGTTTCCTCTGAGGTGTGTAGCTAGCCTGTCGATCTGGGTTGGCAACTCCTGCTTATTTTAAGGCAAATTAGAAAGCAGGGTGTGGAAGTCACCTTGTGGTGGAAGTACCCAACAGGTTAGCTTTCCTTTAATTGGGACACGGACTAGATGCCTGGGAAGCAGCCCCCCGTTACTCCTTGACCTGCAAGAAGTCGCCCCTATAGCTACAAGTGCTTCTGGGACTTGGGTTCACAGCCACATCCCAGCTATGCTTTGCTTTGTTATATTTTATGTTATTAAAATATACTTCGAGGGGGCTGGAGAGGGGCTCCGTGGTTACTGAGCTTGCCCGGCATGCACAGGTACACTGGTTCATACCCCAGCACCCACACACACAACTAAGTGTCAGAGCAACGAAAGCCATGTGAAAAACTCAATAAAATTGACTCTGTCTCTCCCTCTGTCTCTCTCTCTCACTCTCACTGTCCTTCTCTCTTAAAAAAATGTATATGTGTGTGTGTATATATATATATATACACACACACACACACATTGAGTTTTATCTTTGTATAGACTGCCCCATGAAAGACAAGTGAGACTGTTTATCTTCCCAGTAGGGCAGGTTAATTTTCATTTTGGTCGAGTGTCTTTTGAGAGCTGGATTCTAGAGGAAGGGGCATAGGCTGTGTGCCCGAGAGGGACACTTGTGGGGAGACAGAGCCAAGCAGATGCTTTGTGCTGTGGCTTGTGCAGTTGGGAAGCCGCCTGCAGACGCCTTTGCAAGTGTGTGTCCTCAGTGAGGCTTGGTGACCTTTGGGAGCACCTGCTGGTGCTGAGGTGCACACTCATGATCTTACCTGGCCTAAGTCCACTCCCGGCAACCTGGGAGGGAGCTGCCACTGTCCCCCAGTCTCACATCAATCCACCTGACAGCCTGAGTTGGCTGTTTTTGAGACTTTGAATCTGTTTTCCTCCGATATCCATGCTCTGAGCACCCTGGATAGGGGAGCAGAAAGAAACATGGATGCTCTCATCAAGTTGAGCCAGCCTAACCTGGGTTTCTGTGGGACTGAAGCTGTGTGTCGGGCACGAGTCCTTCCCCTCCCAAGCCTACAGCCCTGCTGTGAAAGCAGACTCCCAGGACGGTTGATGGAGGTTTCTCACAAGATGACATCAGTGCTCCACAGAGTCATGCCATCTTTGCATAGGTAAGACAGATCCCCCTAGAAACTGGATCTCTTGCCACACAGCCCTTGGGAAGCAGGGATCAGCCTAAAAGGAGCCGCCTCTGAGTCTTGGAGGCTTACTGCCAGGGTTTCTGGCCAGCTGCTGGCTGCTTCATCCTGAGAATCGCTGCAGCGCCCTCCTTTATAACATTGAAGACCGGCGCCGAGTACAGACCAGTGGAATGCCCTCATCCTGTCCCTTGATGTGGATCAGGTCTCCGTGTTCCAGGAAGCCTGGTCTTGAGGTCTGACCTCTGCTGCTAGAGGGAATGGAGTGAGAAGCAGGAGGGAAATCTGTCCTCCCTTCTGGTCTGTAGGGCACCTGCTGTGCAGGGCTGCTTGGAGGGACTGTGCTCCACTGTGACCTCTTGTGGGCAGAAGTCAGGCCCTACCAGGCCCTAGCATCACATCTGGCAGAGCGTAGGTGGCCAGCCATTGCCAAATTGAAAAGGCACGGGAAGAATATGTGACAGGGACTTGGTAAAACCTAATGCATGACCCTGATCATAGGTAGAGTGACCCCTATATTGAATGGCTCCCAGGATCAAGCATTGAATTTAAGGTCCTCATGAGGACCTTAAGAAATGTGAGGAACTTATTTTGCAAAAGGAATAGTTTCAGGGAGGTGAGGGATTTGATGAGGTTGAGAAGCTAGGTGGCCCTGGGGACTTTGAAGCAGGTCCAGGCCATGACTTGGGAGACCAGCCCTGTACAGGACCCAGGAGGTTAGGGGAAGTCCTCTCCTGGGACAGAACCCGCCTGTCCTGTCTGCTGTGATTCTGGGGGAAGGGAAAAGATAGGCAGTTTCACCTGGCATGACAATATGCTTATTTCAGTTGCTAATTAGAATGGAGATGATGGCTTCTAGTGTTGGGTTTCATTGTTTCAGCTTTAAAAATATCCTGGGTGAATGGGGACTCCTTTTGTTACATTCTGACAGTGTTACTTGTAACAAGGCCTTCCTCCCCACCCTTTGATATGGTGTTAACTATCTGAGTATTTCAAAGTCATTCCTGTGGATCATCCCTCTCCAGGGTCCCATAAAACCTCTGCTTTCCACCCAGGCGGTTTGGCAGCAACCATACTTCCCCATACTCGGAAGAGTTTCACTTTCTGCATTACTGTTGTTCCAAGTTCCTTACTTCACTCCCTTCAGAAATCCCCTTTTAATGCCTAGAATACATTTGAAGTCATTATTTTATGACTGGGAGATTTCTGCAAATTTTACCCTGATCAGTCGATCGATACCTGTCTGTCTCTTTCTTTCCTTCCTTTCTCCTTGACTTTCTTTCTCTCCTCCCCTCCCCTCTTCTCTCCCTTCCTCCCTCCCTTCTTTTCTCCTTTGCCTTTCTTCCTTTTTCCTTTCACAGTGCTAGAGATTGAACCCAGGGCTTTACATGCTGGGCAAGCACTCTGCCACTCCGTTGATTTCTTAATCATTTTCTATGGATTCCCTCCCTAAATAAAAGCTTTTTCTGTTGGGAAAGATGAAACCGATGATATAATGTATATTAATAAGCTAAAAATAATGCCTTCTTTATTTTAGTATACACATACTAGGTATCAGAAACTGTGCTAAGCCCTTTCTTTATACAAACTCATTTTAAACCTCACAGTCCTGTGAAGTAGGTTCACTGTTAGCCTCATTTTACCAATGAAGGAACTGTGGCTCAGAGAGGTTAACTAATTTCTCTCAGGCCACACAGCAAATAAGAACTGAGTGTCCCAGTTGCATTCTCAGTTCATGGCTGGTTTTTGCCAAAGAGAGCAATTGTGGACAAAGATCTCGCATGCCATGGGGTGAATTTTTAAAGCAATATTGTGAGTTGCTTTGCTAACACTTTTTCCTTTTTAAAATTCAAGCACACAAAAAAAGTAAAAAAAAAAATAAAATTCAAGCACAAACCAGTTTTAGGAACATGATCATTCTCGGGGTTCTTATCCTTCAAAACAGGCCTTGTTGTGACCTGAGCTGTGACAACCCCCACCCCGAGATTAATGAATGATTCATGTCCATCAGCTGTAATTTGAGATCCTCCCATTATGATCCCTGTAACCCAGAACCCATAAAGTTAATCTGCCCTGTGTGTTTAACAACTGAACTTTATTATCTAGCTACGCAGAAAAACTGAATTTGAAATGGAGCCTCCCCACGCCAGGCAGCTAGCTTTGCGACACAGCCCTCTTGTTCCTCCTCTTGAGAATGAGCGTTTATGGGTTGGGTTAGGTACGTTCCCATCCTGAGTCACGCAGCTGAAAGTGGAGCTGCACATCTCAAAAGCAGAGTGTGTCAGGTTCTTGAATGAAAGTCATTCAGCTCAAATAAGAGGGTGGGCCAGGGCCGGGCAGCCCACCTGCGTGCTGCCCAGCAATGGGAATGTAAGAGCTGAGGGCCCTGTGGGTCCGCATGTGTGCGGTTGTGCCGTGTTTGGTTTGCAGTGCTGAGGATGGAACTCGGGGCCTCCCACGCACTGGGCTAGTGTTCTCCACCTCTGTAGAGGTTAAAACAAGAGGAAAGGGGTCTGAGTCTGGGTGGCATTTGTTGCCTGCTAGCTTATGGGGAATTTTGCTTTCTGAGCAATGTCACCCATCTGAACTGTGGCAGAGACCCAGCAGGAGGCCCTTGATGGCCCCTGTGCAGCCACAGTAGCCCTGGAGATTATACCCGAATCCTCTGGGGTTCCTGGATGCCTCCTCCTGATCTGCAGGTGATTCCCATACGGTAGACTGTTTGTCTTTCAAGTACCAGGCAGAGTCAAAGCACTGCGGGCACAGCTGGAAGAAGCAGCCACCAACCACCAAGAGAAGTTTGTAAAAAATACAAACTTCAAAGAGGCTCAGTGCACTGGCGCACACCTGTAATGCCAGCTATGTGGGAAACTGAGGCAGGAGGATTGCAAATTCAAAGCCAGCCTCAGCAACTTAGGGAGACCCTGTCTCAAAAGAAAAATTAAAAGGATTGTGGATGTTGTTTGAAAGCAGAGCCCTTTGTGTTATATTTTGATGAATTTCATCCGGAATAGTTGACTCAGAGAGGATGGTACATTTGTAAAATTATTTGGCAGAGGAGCTGGGTGCCATGGCACATGCCTGTCATTCCAACAGCTCAGGAGGCTGAGAAAGGACAATTAAAAGTTTAAAACCAGCTTCAGCAACTAGTGAGACCCTGTCTCCAAATAAAAAATGAAAAGGACTGAGGATGTGGCTCAGCTGTAAAGCACCCCTGGGTTAAAGAACCAGTACCAAAAAAAAAATTTATTTGGTAGATGAAAAATATTACCCTGTTTTAATTTTCTTTTCTTTTTCTTATTGAGATTAAGCATCTTTTCATTTCTTCTGCGAATTGCCCTTTGTTCTATAGGGCTAATATTTTTCCCTTATGGATTTGTAAGTGCTCTTTACATACCAGGAATAATGGTCTTTTATCTGATATTTTTGTTACACAGACTTTACCCCCACCCTCTGTTTATTATCTGGCTTTGATTAGTGGTAGAATTTTCCCCTGCCCTATAGAGGAAGTTTCTGTGTTTTACGATCAGATTTATTGGCCTTTTCCTTATGCCTGCTGGGTTAAGCAGCATGCTTAGAAAAACCTCCACTGAAAAGCAGGGGCCATTCACCAGCTGCTCCAGGTACCCTCAGCTTTACTCTGTTCAGAATCTGTGCCCTTTTGATCTGCTTCTGCGAAATGAGGTGGTGGGATCATATCTGATATTTTTCTTTTTCAAAGACAACTTCCTTGCCCTCTGAGGTAAGGTGATGAACCAGCAAACCATCCAAGCCCCCTCCCTCTCTCCAGGCAGACAGGTTCTGGATGACATTTGAAAGAACTTGTTTGCTAACAGCAATTAAAACAAGTTTGGGGTAACTTCAAAACTGGTAAAACAAGAAAGGTAATTTTGTGGCGGGCTGCATTCCATAGGAAAGGTAAGGCTGGATGACCTGGTCCAACAGTTTAAACTATCGGAAAGGCCGCCATTGCTTGGGAATTACAATCATCCTCTGATTTTCCTGTCAGAGTTCCTTGGTTTTTCATGAGTTTTACACAAGCAGATGGAAACATTCTAGAAAGAACGGCCAAGGTGTAACGGAAGCAGTTTGGCTCTGTGGTTGGATCTGAGTTCCTAGTGTTCGTTGTGTGGCCCTGAGCAAGTCAGTTGGCTTCTCTGGGCTTGGTGCCATTTGGGCAGCACCTCTGAGCTATAGGAAGGGTTAAGGGTTAAGTCACTTGGCCAAAGTCACACCAGAGTCATGTTTCGAACCCATGACTGGCTGGCTGTGTGGCACCAGTCCACTTCTCTACTAATCACGGGCAGTCACTTGCAGATGCTCCCAGCCCACATCTAAGCACAGATGTGTGTGTGCATGGAGACTACGGGCCCCCTCTGTGTGCAGCATGTAAGTGGATTCTGGGGTCCTATCCCAGCTGCTGGCTCCCCATCCCTCTCTTCTGAGATCTGTCTCAACCCCCTTTCTGCTCCTGCAGGTCCCCAGCCTCAGAATGTCCTCAGCATGCCTGTCCTTCCCCCACAGTTAAGCAGCAGCTCTAGTCCTTCGTGGTGGCCACAACACAATAACGGCTACTGTTGGGTCCCTGCGCCTGCTGACCACAGCGGCCTCATGACCCTCATAGAGCGCTGTCAGGAGAACCCAAAACAAAAAGCCTTTCTCCATGCCTTCAGGGCAGGGCCATGCAGAGCCACCAGTCATTTTCAGAGACCAGGAAGCCGAGATCATCTTTTCTGCATGTCTAAAATGCACATCGAGTGGCCTGAGTCATCCTGACCAGCTAGCAGACCACCCCCTGGTTGCCGGTGATCAAGCCTGTGTTTCCTGTCTTCTCGGTTTGAAAGCTGCGGTAGATGAGCCTGTAGCAGTGGCAGCAGTCACAGCCAGCACTCCAAGCTCTCGCTCTGTGTGGGTCAAGCCTGCTCCTCGGAGCTTCCAGTAGGGCAGGTCCTGCTGGGATTGTCATTTTACAGGACGGGAAACTGAGGGCCCAGCCCCTTACTGTATCCTTCACCATCTCGGTTGGGTGGGTGTTCCGGAGCCTGCTAGGGAACATACTGGTAGGTTCCATTTTCCCACAGTCAGCTCTCTCGGTCATGGCACAAAGTCATCCGCATATCTGGTGGGGTCACCTTCAGAGCCTGGTGCAGGGGCACAGCAGAGAACCTCAGCAACCTGTTCCTGCCCTCTTGGAACTCAGGTCTGATGGGCAAGACAGCTGGTAAACAAAGCCTTGCACGTGTAACTGTGACCACTGAATGGTGAAATGAGCTTGAAAGAAAAAATAGAAGGAAGAAGTGTGAGAACCAAAAACACCTGATAATTGTTTCCAACATTTCTGTGAAGAATTTCAAGCATCCAGCAAAGTTGGAAGGGCTTACAGTAAATAATCATACGCCTACCACCCAGATTCTACAGTTTTCCTGGACGTACCTACCTATGCAGTCCTCCATGCATTCATTAATACACTAAAGTTTTGAACAAGTTAATGCACCTTTTTTCGGCAGGGGATGTACTGGGATTGAACCCAGGGATACTTAACCACTGAGCCACATCCCCTACCCATTTTATTTTTTGAGATAGGGTCTCTAAGTTGCCTAAGGCCTTGCTCGGTTGCTGAGGCTGGCTTTGAACTGTGATCCTCCTGCCTCAGCCTCCCGAGCCACTGGAATTGCAGGTGTGCACCACCACACCCGGAAAGTGTATACATTTTGAAAGGTGAGAATGTGAAGGCATGGCTGCAGCTGAGGAGCCACTATCCCTGTGGAGGGGTTTTACAAGACCTGAGGTAGCCCATCTGCAGTAGCGGCCTGGCCCCTGTGAGAGCTGGGATTGGTGCTCCCTGGCTGCGCTATCAAGAAGAGGCACCCAGTGGAGGAAGGAAAGTCTTGGCTCTTATTGCTAAGTGCCCAGGAGGAACCCCTTCTAGGACTGACAAGTTGCATGGCTGCTCAGGATGAGTTCACGGGTGCATCAGGCAGGGTAAAAGGGTGGGATGAAGAAGTTTTTTCATCAGTGCTCTTGCCAGACCCATCTGGGAGGCCTTTCTTGGGTGAGCCATGTGGCCGGAACCCCCAGCCCTCCACACCCTTTGTGTTTTGTTCATGGTCCTGGGTATGCAGCTCAGGGCTTTGCAGTGCCAGGCAAGCATTCCTCCTCTGAGCTGCATCCCCTGCCCATGAGCAGCTTC
The DNA here is from genome assembly GCA_004027875.1 of Aplodontia rufa. NCBI lineage: Eukaryota > Metazoa > Chordata > Mammalia > Rodentia > Aplodontiidae > Aplodontia > Aplodontia rufa. Next base: position 51,950 of record PVKS010006668.1, read on the forward strand.
TGATACGGCCACCCTAGGGAAGGCTCTAGCATGGCCCCTCCAGGGGCAGCTTTGACCCTGGACTAAGGATCCTGACTCTTGTAATGATATGAAGTCATGAAAATGATGAAAGCCATTTACCCAGGCTTCACTATGCCTGGAGCACTCTGCTCAGTGTGTGTGTGTGTTTGGTGTGTGTGTGTACACTAAGGATGGTACCCAGAACCTCACACAGGCTGAGCACAGGCTCCGCCACTCAATACCACCCCAGCCCTGATGACCTATTTTTAATTCCTATGGTAAGCCTAGGAAATAAGCACTGTGATTGCCCCATTTGACACACGGGGACAGAAACAGGAGAAGAGACTGCTTAGCTGAGGTGTGGCTGGGTGACCGTCCCAGCCCCCTTTGTCTGAATCCCTAGCCCTCCTTTCCATTATGTGAAGGGTGTTTCATTTAAAGCATCTACTGCTGTCCTCTCTGTGCACCTTCTTTCACAGTTGCAGTTAGAACATTCCAGATGGCCAGCCAGGCTTGCCGGGCCACCTTGGTTGGAATGGCCTGCAGTTCTTCCCCCAGCCCCACCCTCATGTGGTCAGTTGGCACATGTTCTGAGGGCACTGCCCACAGTGTCTCCCTGCTGTGGGTTTGGCCTCCACTTCTGGGCTGCTTGGGGGTCTTTGTCCTGGGCTGTGTTAGGCTTTGGGAGTCCACTGCTCTGGACTCAGCCAGCAGCTGGTGGAGGTGGAGGGGACACCGAGCTGCCTGTGTCAGGCCCAGTACTGAGGTCTGTGTTGAGCCCTTGTCATAAAGACCCTGCCTCACCCTCTGTAAGGAGCTTTGGCTGGCGCTATGGCCCTGACCCTGCATCAGCCTGCCAGAGGGTAACCGAGGGGAAAGGCGAGCGTCAGGCCACAGGCTGCTCACCTTTCACAAGGAGCCCAGAGTGTCACACATGGCTGGGCAGTTTGTAGGTCTGCATTCCCGTGGGCTCCAATGTGTCACCTGCTGGACCACGCTCTGTCATGCTGTGACCTACCAAGAAAGGAAAAATGCTTTCTTTTAAGAACGCTGCAATTCCAGAGGTGAACAAAGTGTGTGTCGAGTGTTTCAAGTCACCCTAATCACACTTTGTGATTGATTCTGCTGTCTCATTGCTAGGCAGGAAGGTGAGGCTCAGAAAGCTGAAGAGATGCGCCCAGCCCGCTGGTACGTGCAGAGCTGGGAATCAAGCCCAAGTTCATGTGGGTACCATGTTGGATAGTGCAAACAGAATGGTGTTGTCATTGCAGAAAGTTCCAATGGCCAGTGCTGTGCTCGACAGAGTGGTGTAGATTAAAGGACATGTCTCTTAGGTATTCCACTTGTATTTAAAGGCTCTGACAAATTCTATAAGAACTTGGTTTTACTTGGATCCCAACACTCCCCAAATTTGCTTGCCAACAGGGACATCTCTAACTCCTCTAAACAACTCTGCCTGCCCCTAAATACAACAAGTGGCCTCCCCTCAGATCTCCACTTCTCTGTGCCCACAGTGGTTCTGGACATCACCCTTGTTAGGAATCTAAATCTGTCTTCTCATTTTGTCCCCAGATTGCCTTGGCTCCCCAGTGTTTACACCCATCAAGGCAGACATAAGTGGCAACATCACAGTAAGTACTTGGCCTTGCACTTGCAAAGTCCACAGCTGGCACTGGCCCAGCTCTTTCCCTGCCTGAGCCTGGGAGTTCTGAGGCCACCCCCAGCTGTAGACACTGTCCCCACAGAGATCCACTCAGAGCTCAGCACAGGGCTGGGACTTACCACGTGACCTCATTTCTTCATCCCAGCAGCCCTTGGAGGACATCAGACAAATAAGGAAGCTGATGCTTAGAGTCAAAGGACTCACATAAGGTCACTTAAGAAAGTGACAGAGCTGGAATTCACGCTCAGGCCAACCTGGCTCCAGTTCAGAGGCTTTTGTGCCTGGACATCTTTGAATCCTAAGAGCCCATGTCTGAGAAACTTCAAGCACCAGGGCCTGGGGCACAGTCAATAGTGTTGGAGGATGTGGACTCTGGGGCTAGGCAGGATGGGCCCTGCTACCCTGGGGTAGCTGTGTGGCCTTGGGCATGTCTCTGCCCCCTCTCTGAGCCTCAGTGTCCTCATCTGCAGGTTGGGATACTGCCAGCCACTTTAGGGTTGCCACTGGATCACATGAGACAGTGCCTGGAAAGCAGTTTACATACCTCTGCTCGAGAGGATCAGGCCGTTCCTGGCAGGCAGGAAGGAGATGCTGGCAGGGCACTCCACCCAGCACGCAGCCTGGCTGTCTACAGGGCAATCTTTCCAAGGGGAAAAACCCTGTGTGTTCCATTTCAGAAGATCAAAGCCGTGTATGACACCAACCCAGACAAGTTCCGGACCTTGCAGAATATCCTAGAGGTGGAGAAGGAAATGTATGGAGCAGAATGGCCCAAAGTGGGGGCCACGCTGGCACTGATGTGGCTGAAAAGGTGATGGGCTAGGCGGGGGGGGGCGGCTACGGGCTTTGTGTGGAGGAGGGAGAGCAGGTCTCCTTTCTAGCGTGATGCTTGCTAATGGCTGAGAAAAGCTTCCCAAGGGCCAGCGCTTGCCAGTAGTGATACTTCCTTGTTCCAGTCCCTACAATAGCATGGCAAATAAGTGTCTTCTCTGTCCTGGGCACTGTGCTGAGCACTTCCCACACCCAATCATGTGACTTTCCCCATGTTACAGAGGAAGCTGCAGGGCCTTCTGGAAGCCAAATCATATGTCCAGGTCATCTGAGCAGTTTCACAGGTTCTGCACCACACAGAGGCTTCCTGTTTAGTGTTGTCACATCATGCATAAGATGGGTTTGTATATTAGTTTCTTGACAAAAATAATAGCTGTATATGCAGGGGATTGTACTGGGGATCAAATCTAGGAGTGCTCTGCCACTGAGCCATACCCCCAGCCCTTTTCTATTTTTTGAGACAGGGGCTCATTAAGTTGCCTAGCTAGCCGGCATAATCCAAGCAACTCAGGAAACCGAAGCAGGAGGATCTTAAGTTCAAGGCCAATCTCAGCAGCTTAGTGAGCCTCTCTCTCAAAATAAAAAAATAAAAAAATCCCAGTACAAAAAAAAAAAAAAAAAAGAAAGAAAGAAAGAAAAAGGGCTGGGGATGTAGCTCAGTGGTTAAGCACCCTGGGGTTCAATTCTCAGTACCACAAACAAGTTGCCCAGGCTAGCCTGGAGTTTATGATTCTCCTGACTCAGCCTCCTGAGTTGCTGAGGTTATAGACGTGCACCACTGCACCCAGCTAGAAATGATAGCATCTCAAGGAGATGGATTTCTGTTTCTTTGCACAAGTGCATCATCTGGTCTGGGGCCAGGAGACACTTTGCCTGAACGCACTTGGGTCTCTGCCAGCTCCAAAACTCTCGTGTACCCGTGCAATGCCAGCAGCTGCTATAAGGTCAGGGACCCATCCCAGCCTCACGAGAGTCTCCCAGTGTTGCCCTCTCTTAGAAGCCCTGACCAGGAACTGGGAGGGAGCATGCCCTTGTCTCTCTTCTGGTCACCTGGAGTCCCCTGTCCCCAGTCCCATCACACATGTCTTCTTGGTGAAATGGAGCAGGGAAGGTGAGTCTGTGTGGGCGCTGGGGCAGGGGGCTGTAATTAACACCCTACAGCATGTTTTAAGAATTGACCCTGCCGAGCTGCCTGTCTTAGTCAGCAAGAGATTCTGGTCTGAGATGAGGAATGCCCCCAGGATCATCCACCCAGCCCGTTCTGTGGGTTTCTCAGGAGTAGCAAGGCAGATGATAACGTTCTCATCATTAGATTGCTCATCTCCAAATCAGATGCGAGCCAGGCCAGACAGTGAGGTCACGGGGAGCAGATGCTGGGCAGCGGTGGTTGCCCACAGGTCAAGAGTGTGATGGACACCTGCCATGTGGAACCAGGCATGTTCTGTGACCTCTCTCAGGGCATCGCTGTCTGGGGAAGTCAGCTGATGGACAGATCCTAGCAGCAGAATATCAGAGCAAAGGAAGATCAGGGAAGGCTTCCTGGAAGAGAGATGCGGAGCAGTCTCCCAGCTGAGCAAGAAGGTCCTGGGGATGAATGTACCAGCTGTGCAGAGGTGGGAGGGTAGGGAGGATGATGTGTCTGCAGATTCTCACAGATCAGGGTTCTGGGTGCAAGGCAGGAGCATGAAAAGATGAGATAGGATTGGATAAAGATGAGCACCAGCCCAGTGAGGGTCTTGAACCCTGGGCGGTGGGAGCCAGTCAGCGGAGGGTCAGATGGAGCATTAGGGTACATTACCCTGATTGCTGGTGGGAGCATAGGAGGGACTGTTCAGGGTAGGCCACGTCCAACCCCATTCTCAGCTCTAGACTCCAGGCCAAGCCCTAATGGGCTCTGGTCTCAGCATGGAGGATCTGCCTCGCCTCAAGGGTGAGGAAGTTGGAGTCTTTTCAGTGTCCAAGCCCAATGTTCCTGCTCCCTAAGGGCCCCCACCCAAGCTGACCCCTACCACCCTGCAGTGAAGGATCAGAGTAGCCCATCTGGGGACTTTAGAGCCAGCTGGGGGTGAGGCAGGCTGGGATTGCATCATGCCTTGGGGGGCTTTTGGTGGAGCCTCAGTGCTCTCTGGAGTGGGCCAATGTTCCCACTCAGTCTCACAGGGCGGGGGGCAGGAGATGAGTCACTAAAGCACCGGCACTGAGCAGATTCTTGATTTGGGCTCCTGTACCTCATCCTCTCTTCCTTGCTCTGGAAGCACCGTCCAACCCCTTGAGGAAGCTCGAGAGTGGCCACTGGAGCACACAGACCATGATTAGGGATGGGGGAAGGCGGGGAGGTGGCTGTCCTGCATAGCAGGTGTAGAAGGATCCTGGGGACACCAGGGTAGAAGTGGACAGGGCTGGACTCCTCGGCATGTGAGATATGTTCCCAGTCTGTGGGCCCTTTGAGGGTCAGTCCTGTGGCTTTATCCTTCAGGCACTGAGAGCTGCTTGTCATGTGCCAACCCATAAGAGAGCATGTGGATATGGAAATGGATAGGGCAGCCCAGACCCTGGCCCTCTGGATCTCACAGCCCAGCTCCAGCCTGGTGGAGTGAAGGCACTTGGGAAAGGCTGAGCCGCACTGTGCAGGCGCCTTACTCATAGCCGGAGTCCAAGGTCTTGGTTGAGGGTTGACTGTGGGCTCTGTGTGAATGTATTCCCCCTCACAGTAGGTACCTCAGTCAGATGCAGGAGGCCCAAACCATGGCAGGGGAGTGCTGGCTGTGTACAGAGGTCCTAAAGAGCCACCCTCTTTGGGCCCTAGAGGCCTCCGCTTCATCCAGGTCTTCCTCCAGAGCATCTGTGATGGGGAGCGGGATGAGAACCACCCCAACCTCATCCGCGTCAATGCCACCAAGGCCTATGAGATAGCCCTCAAGAAGTACCATGGCTGGTTTGTGCAGAAGATCTTCCAGGTGAGCATCCCTGCAGGACTGCGAAGCCCTGTTTCTTCCCCAGGCCCAGAATGAAGATCACCAGATCACAGAATCACTCCCCACTCTTCCTCTAGTTGGCCATGGCCCATTGGGGCCTGCATTTGCCCCTTGCGCTTGAGCAGGGCTCCCCTATCTGGGGCGAGGCAGGTACTCCAAGGGTCTTTCACATGCCCTTGGCCTGCCATGCTCATGGCCTTGGTAATGTTATACAGATGCTCCATGGTGTTTTTAAGTGCCCCACCTGCGAGGCTTGACTGGGAGCTGGGGGGACTAAGAGAAGCTACAGCAGAGACCCCTGAGGATGGATGTGGGCCCCTCAGATTCAGCCTGGAGTCTCACCCCTGGAAAGGAGGGGAAGAAGGGCCCCCATGAAGGCATCTGCTGGAAGGACACTGGCCCATGGGGCTCTTGGTGGCCTGTGTTAGAGTGATATTGGCCAGGGTTCCTGGAAATGGGGCTACAGCAGCCTGGCTAGCTGAGGGTCCCTAGAATCACCAGACTAAGAGGCCCGCTGGGAAAATGTTGGAAATGTCAGGGTCCCCTACAGGCTGTTCCAGGCCACTCTGCCTCTCACTGTCCCCTTGTCTCACTTAGTGAGGACTTGCCCTGTCTGCCATGGCTAACTTTTCTGCCACAGTTCACACTGCCCCTCCATCCTCACTGCCATGAGAAGCAGGGTGCAGTGGCCAATCTTGTCCCCACATGGCACAGGTTGAGTGCATTTGGCCAAGATCTAGTCTAAGACCAGGCAGGAAGAGCCAGCCACGGGGCAGGAAACATGGCCACCTCTGGCCCATCCATTCTGGCATGGCCTGGGTCAGGGCCAGTTCCCATTCTCCTTTCACTGCCTTGTCTCCCTCAATAGTATGTGGCAGGCGTGCCTGGCTCCAGGGAGCTGTCTGTGAACTCTACTCTTGACCAGTGCTCCACAAGGTGGGTGCTGTTCTCACTCCGTTTCACAGATGAGGACAGTGTGCTCAGACAAGTTAAGTCATGGTTCCACAATACAAAAATGGTGGCAGGGTATGGTGGTGCACACCCACAGCCAGCTACTCAGGAGGCTGAAGTGAGAATGTCACGTGAGCCCATGAGTTTGAGGCCAGCCTGGGCAACACAGCCAGATCCCATCTCTTAAAAAAGAAGAAGGGGCTGGAGCCGTGGCTGGTGGCGCAAGGACACGAGTTCAAACCCCAGCACCATGTACACAACGAGGTGTCAGAGCAGTGAAGGGCAACTAAAGAGCTAAACAGCAGCGGCGGCGGCGGCTGCGGGGCTGGGAGTCTGCCTCCCTAAACTGCAGGGTCCTCACCTTTGTTTTTTCTTTTTTGGTGCTGGGGATTCAACCCAGGAGCACTTAACCACTGAGCTACATTCCCAGCCCTTTCCATTTTTTTATTTTGAGACAGGGTCTCGCTAAGCTGCTTAGGCTGGTGTCAAACTTGCAATTCCCCTGCCTCAGCCTTTCGAATCCCTGGGATTGCTTGCGTCATCACCAACCCAGCCTCATCTTTTAAATGGGCCAAAACAAGTCCCGCCTCTCAGGGCCATTGTGAAGCGTAAGTGGGTTAACCAGTACAAAGTGCTTGTCCAGCAAATCAAAGCTGTTTACTATTCATGATAATACTATCTGTGCTTTCCTCACTGGCAAACTCAAAGCCTAAGCTTCTTATCTGGTGCAGCTTTCTCCTCCTGGCTCTGAAATTTTTACCATTTCTTATTCTCTACACTTTTCTTTCTCTGTTCCCAGTTTTTTTTTTTTTTGAACCGGAGCACTTTGCCACTGAGCTACATCCCCAGTCTTTGTTGTTGTTGTTTTATTTATTATTTTGAGACAAGGTCTCACTAAGTTGCTGAGGCTGGCCTCAAATATACAATCCTTCTACCCTTCTGCCTGAGCCTCCTGAGTCAAGGGATTACAAGCACCACCACACCCTGCTGGTTCTCTGCACTTTTCAAGTCCTGAAATTTGGGGAAGTTTCACCCACTAAGGACAAAAACGAGACCACAGCATGGATTAGCAACCTCTGCCCACTCAGAAAGGGGGCTTCCCAAAGAAGCAGTTCACCCTTTCCAGAGCAGGCAACCCAGAGGCTCACCGGTGCTGAGCACCTGCCATGGTCTCCCTGCTCATCACAAAAGCAACTCAGGTGGACGCCATTATTATCCCTACTTTTCAGACAAGGAAACTGAGGCTCAGAGAGGCTAAGTAACTTGCTCAAGGCTCACAGCTAGTCGGCGGCACAAGCAGGAGTTTGCATCCAGGTCTGTCTGTCTGTCCCCTAAGTTGGTGTCCTTCCTGCTGTCCCTCACGGGGGTAGAAGGGAAAACACACCTCCCTTTTCCTTTCCCTCCCAACACCACAGGCAGCACAGACCCTGCCCAGCATGGACCTTGGGGAGGCCCCCCATCCCCAGCATGCTGCTCCAGGGTCTGGGTTCCCCTTAACGCAGTCCCCACCTCTCCTCTCGCCCGTGTAAAGGCAGCGCTATATGCAGCACCCTACAAGTCTGACTTCCTGAAAGCACTCTCCAAGGGGCAGAACGTGTCGGAAGAGGAGTGCCTGGAGAAGATCCGCCTCTTCCTGATCAACTACACGGCCACCATCGACGTCATCTACGAGATGTACACCAGGATGAACGCGGAGCTCAACTACAAGGTGTAGGCGAGATGGGGATGCAGCCCCACGCAGGAACGAGCAAACCTGAATCACTGTGAATCCAGCCAGCAGGCCTGCGTCCCCCAGAGCCATCTACAGTCCAGCTGGGGTTGCAGGGCTCGGCCCTGCTTTTAAAACTCACTTTTTTGGTCTGTTCTAATGGAGCAATAAATAATGGTCCTCCTTCCAAATCTCCTTTGAATTTCACAGCAGCATACACTGACTGGATACCTTCGTTTCAGTGTGATAAAAATCAATTAACAAGTCTAATAAGTCAAGCCCTAGGGTTTTTTGCTTTTGGTTTTTCCCCCCACCAGGAGCTCGGCTCTGGGGGAAGGCAGATGCCTCAGTTTGAGAGGATTTCGCTGAAGGAAGCTCTGAGTATCCTAAGGACCCAGAACAGTTTGGAAGAGAATTATGCAGGCTCCCCTGTGGTTCGTGTGGCCCGGCCTTGCTCCTGTCATCAGAAGCCCTGCTCTCTCTCACTGTCTTCTTGTTGCCAGGCAGTTGGTGTTCATAGCTGAGACCAGCCAGCAAGCCTTTGATGACCCAGGGGGTGTTTCTTTTCAAGCTTGGGGTGCAAGCAGTTGACCATAGATGACTGTATTTTCTTTCTTCTGCATAATTATTTTCTTCAGGGACAAGTTCTCCAACCTAAGAAACTACCTACCACATGAATTTCTGGAGGGGGAGATGTGAGCCCTTCAGCCACTGAGACCCGAGAAAACACCTCACTGCCTTAACTCTCCTTCCTGGCGCTAAAAAGAGCTATATTTTTAAAACTGGGGACAAACAAATCAACCCCAGAACAAGTGACAAGTGTTTAAAAACCCAATGAGGAGCAATTGGTGATTTTTATGCAGAAACTAAATGATCCTTAATAAATAAATCTCTATTTTGGAATCACAACTGTGTGCTGTCTCAGTTCTTGGTGCTTTATTTTCTGCATCAAAGGTTACAACTAGGGACCCTTCCACCAAATCCTGCCAGGAACCAGCTTTTTATCTTTCCTGGTTGGGTTTTTGTTTTGTTTTGTTTGATACCAGGGATTGGACCCAGAGGCACTTAGCCACGTCCCCAGCCGGTTTCATTTTTCATTTTGTGAGAGGGTCTTGCTGTGTTGTTCATGGCCTCACTAAGTTGTGGAGACTGACTTTGAACTTGAGCCTCTGCTTCCCAAGCCGCTGGGATTTACAGGTGTGGGCCACAGTGCCCAGCTCTTCATGGTTTTGGAAAATGGAACTGGCTGCCACATTAAGAAACAGAGGAACTTCACACTTCACATTCTTGGGTGTGTGTGTGTGTGCTCAAACCCAGGGCCTATCCCTGCTGGGTTAACTCGACCACCGAGCCTCCTTCCCAATGCTATCCTCTTGAGGTACCAGCCTTCCTGGCAGGAGCTGAGAGCTGATGCTCCCTAGGCAGAGCAAGCGGGGGGCCTTCTTTTTTCACTTTGCCTCAGTCTCCACATATCTCTTGCCTCCCCAACCCGGCGGCCTGTGGTTATTTGCACTTTATTCTGGGCTGATACTTTTCCTGATACTGGGTTAAATGAAGTGGGAAATATTTATTCTCCTATAAAGCTGATAGTCAAGTGGGCAAGATGGGCCAGTAAGTCAATAATGGTTATTTGGAATGGTCAGTGGCTCGAGGGAGCCCAGGGCTGCAGACAAGAAGCCCACACCCTGGGATGCGGCTTAGGGAGTCACAGCTTGCAAAGGACCGTCCATGGCAGGAGGAAGGCAGAGACTCCAAGGCACAGGTAGACATCTGGTGACTTGCCCCAGAGCAGGCTGTGTGTGCACATGTGCCGCCCTACTAAGGGATTTAAGCTTGACCCTGAAAATGATAGAATGCCTTCAAGGGTCTGGTGCACAGTCCCGTTAGATACCCAATCAGGAAGGCTGCCTCTGGTATGGCCAAGGGATGGAAGTCTGAACTACGTTTTCTACTGTCTCCAATTACATTTTCTAATGTCGCTGAAACTAGGAATGCTGCTGTTCTGAAGTTCTAATTGCTTTTTAGGATTTTTCCCTTGGGGTTTCCTATAAATACAAAATTCAGCTAGCAAATTACAATAATTCTCTTTTTTTATCCATATCCCTAATATAACACATGAACACAGGAGGACACTTTGTTCACAGGAGGAATTTTCCCAGGGCCACTTTCCTGAGTCCCTGGGAGCATTTGAGGTTTAGACCTCAGAGACAAAGCCAGCCGTGCATTCGTGCCTTCTCATTTCATCCTCGTCAACATGGGCTGGAGTTCTGCCTGGGGCAGGGGAGAAAGAACACACATTGAGTACAGCCGAAGAGGGGGCTCTGCAAAGGAGCTGTGGGCTTCAGGAATCCACTCACCAGATGAGGAAACTGAACCGCTGAGGCTGCGGCTCTCCCCAGGGAAGGGACTCGCGGCCCATTCAGATGGAGGGGATCTGTGGCGTTGTATCTGGCCCCAAATCTCTCTTCTGCTGTGTCCTTGATCCAGCACATCTGCCAGGACACTCCTCTGGGTTAACCCCAGACTTCGCTGAAACCGAATTTAGCCCAAAAGTTTGGCCAAGAATGACTTATTCACTTATTGATTACTCCGTTAAAACTCACTGAGCCTGGGCTGGAGCCGTGCCTCGGCAGTTACAGCGCTTGCCTGGCATGCACAAGTACACGGGTTCAAACCCCAGCACCCACGTACACAACTAAATATCTGAACAATGAAATCCATGTGAAAAACTCAGTAAAAATTGATTCTCTCTCTCTCTCTCTCTCACTGTCCTTATCTCTTTAAAAAAAAAACAGCCCACCAGATGCTCTTTCAAACCCATTATAATAAGGAGGCTGCTTCCTTGCGTTTAACACGGAGGTCTTGCTGACAGCCGTCTCTTGGGACTGCTCTGAGGCTTAAGTAAACGGTTACTGCAGTATTTGTAAAGCAATTAGAGCGGTGTTTGAAGCAGTAGCCGTTAGCAGTGTTCAATAAAACAGCAGGCATATATTTATGTGATAGGAGTGTAGGTGATGCGCTCGGGTATCAAAGTCCTGGCCCCACTATTTGTTACTGAAGTGGCTGGGCCAAATTGCTTGACCTCTCTGAGCCTCAGTTTCCTGGTCCATCTCTGAGCGCGCCCTGGTGCACACAGTGCTGATGCTAATAAAACCCAGCTCACTGAGTGAATGAAATTGCCCAGGCAGGAGCTTAGTTAAATAATCGTTCAGTGATCCAGTTGGCGTTTGCAGAAGGTTGTAGGGGAACAGAGGAGGGACACCCCCTTTTGGTTTTGGCAGTTGGTGGGCGGGTTCTCTGCTTTCCGCAGCCCTCCCCGCCCCGACCCCCAGCGCTTCCCGCTGCACTCTCCGGAGCGCCCGCAGCTCCCGAGGGGTCCGGTAGGTGGCGCTGTCCGCACTGTGTGCAGAGCCGGGAGCCCAAGTCGGGCCCTGCCCCCCACCCCAGGCCTGCACCCCAAGCCCCAAGTGGGAGAGCGACCTTGGCAGGAGTCCTTACCCTCCTACCCTGCACGATTTATTTCCTAGTGTCAAATGAGGAGTCCTGCTTGAACACTTGGATAAGTTTGAAATCCCACTAGCTTTGGGGTTCTGTCTTTAAGCCAACCTCTGTGTGGCTGTCACTTTTATTATTGCCACTTCAACCAGCACCACTACCGCCTAACAACTTTTGGATTCAAGACCAGATTCTGTAACTTTGTAGCTGCGTGACCCAGTGAAAAGTCAGTTCACCTCTCTGAGCTTCAGTTTCTGTATCTGTAAAATGGGAAGATCCCACTTCTCCCTTCCAGGTTTATATAAAATAGTGTGAAATGCCTGACTCATGGAAGGTGTTCAGTAACTGACTTTTATTAATATCATTATTTGTTATGGTGCTACCACCTGGCCAGGGGCTCCTAGAGGGACAGCCCAGCCCCATTGCAATTATTAAAGCATAGCATGGCCACACCCCCCACACTGGGGATAGAACCCAGGGCCTGGCACTTGCTAGGCAAGCACTCTACCACCCAGCAAAACGCCCAGCCTCACTCCTTGTTCTTTAAGATACAGCGAGACTCGTGTCACCGCATCAGTAGGGAACACCCCAGAAAACACAATCTGACTACTGTTTCTCCCTCTGGTTCGAGCTCCTTCCCTTCCCCACTCCAGCTCTTAGCATTGTAAGCAGCCCCTGATTGCATCCATAATCCAGTGGAACCAACTGTCTGCTTAGGACCTCAGTGGAGCCACATGGCAAACCTCAGCACCTGGAGCCTCGGGCTGGATGCTGGGCAGCCAGGTGATGTCAGCCCCGGACCAGTCTGAGAGGATTGTCTGAAAGGCAAGGTCTCTCAGCCCGTTTGTGGAGCACCGACTGGGAGCTAGGCTCAGGGAATCTGCAAGAAGACACAGCAGCTGCCCACCCGATGAAAGTTCTATCAGAAGAGACGCAATGAATCCAGGGAGTGACAGCTGCAGTGGAGCATAGCAAATAGGGCAGTGTGTTGGGAAATAATCGCGGAGCCCTGATCCAGACTCAGAGGACAGAGGTGACAGGGAGGAACGCTCTGAGGAGGTAACATCTGCACCGAGATCTGAAGGGAGAGAAACAGCAGACTATGGAGTGAGGCTGCCACAGCCAGTGCAAAGGCCCTGAGGCAGGGGAGGAGGCAGAACATTTTAAGGACAGAGAGAGGCCAAAGTGGCCAGAGCCTGGAGAACTAGGGGACTGAAACCTAGAGGTGCAGAAGTGTCGAGATTGGTGTGAGTTTGGTTTCTATTCAGAGAGCAGGGCAAGTTGAAGCCCAAAGCCAATTTGCAGCTGAAAAGCCATTGGCCAGAATCTGAAGGAGTCCCTTTTGTGGACTCAGAAAGAGGGTCCCCTACCCCAATCTAGCTTCATCCTTTTTTGAGGGGGGAAGGATGCTAGGGACTGAACCCAGGGGCACTTTACCGATGAGCCACATCCCCAGTCCTTTTTATTTTTTTATTTTGAGACAGGGTCTCACTAAGTTGCGTAGGGCCTCCCTAAATTGCTGAGGCTGGCCTCAAACTTGCGATCCTCCAGAGTTGAGGGGATTGCAGGGGGTGTGCCACTGTGCTCAGTTCCAGCTTCTGCCTCTCCCTGCCTGGGGAGAAGGAGACTTCATGGACTGTGCTGTGGTTTCGTTTTCCGGGGGGGCTAAGGGCAGGGAGATGTCCTTGGCCTCTGTGGAACCCATGATCCTCTCCAGAAAGGGCTCATTTGGCCTTCACAATTCTATGCACCATTCCTGGGTCTCCATGGGCCCAACTGCCCACCCCGAGACCCCAGTTGGGAAGCCTGGAGCCACTCTGACCCCTCAAGGCCCAAGCCCCCCACCCACACGCATACTGTGGCACAGAGAGAGCCATCTTTGAAGTGCCCGTCTGTGGCTCAGCCACACCCACAGCCTGCCAGGCCGCTGCCCAGAAGCATGGAATCACAGGCAGCTGCTGAGCCACTGAGAGTGGCTGTACCTATGGCAACGGTCATCTGAGGAAAAGGGCTTCCTCCCCACCTGGCCTCAGGTTTCTGCCCCAGGGAGAATTCCAGAAGAGTCGCTTTGAAGGTGGGTCCTGGGCAGGGCGGGGCCTCCAGTGTCTGGGACTAAGGCCAGCTCTTCACAGGGACCGAGGTATACAAACTAGCCTCCTTGTGTCCTGTCTCCAGGGCTTCTTGGGAAAGGTGAGGGGATGTGACTTCCGGAGGAACCTTCGGCCCCCTCAGGCTCCTTCTCAGCTGTGTGACCCTAGGCAGATGACCTTACCTCTCTGGGCGTGTTTCCGCTCCGGTAGCTGAGAGGACTTAAAGAAGACCAAACCTGCATAGTACTTGGCACACAGTAAGTACTACATAAGTGCCTACACGTTGCTCCAGTACTTCCGCAGCCCTCTTTCCCAATGACCTCTTCTCTGTTTTTCTCTCCCATAGCTGGAGCCCATCTGAGACACTCACAGGATTGAGCAGAAATAAGCAACTTTCTCCCTCTAGCCCCCCTCTCCGTCTCATCCAGGTGGGTGTGAGCAGGGACCCCACCCCCATGAGTGGTGGCGCTTGGTTGCTCTAGTGTGGCTGGAACACAGACAATCTTGAGTCCAACCCCTAACGGTACAAAGGATGCTCATTTGTCTATCTGCAGAATGGACAGGAGGCCCTGCCTTAGAGCAGTAGCGGGGAAGGGATGAGAAGCTGCGCACGAGGCTCCAGGAGGCCAGGGTCTGGGAATCCGGCTTCCTGTCCACACCTTGCAGAACCACTCCAGATCCCCAGGGTCCCAGCCAAGCTCTGGGACTGGGAGGCCACCTCCAGGGCCAAGCGGCCTGGGGCAGGATAGCGGTAAAGACCTTTCTGCTCAGGTAGGGTAGGTAGGTGCCTGCGGTCTTCAGCTCTCATCTGTGAAATGGGAACGCTGATGCCAACCGCCAGGGATCATGGGAAGGATGGCACTGAGCTGAGCAGGGAAGGAACAGCATCGGGTGAACTCAGGGTGAACTCTGGAGTGGAAGAGAATGCGAAAGTAGTCTTGGTGGAGAAGGCACAGTGTCACTGTGAGACTCGTCAGTCCCCCACATACCAACCTTGTGGTCAAAGACCACACATACAAGGGTGGTCCCATAAGATCATAGCATGCAGGGACCCAGCCCTCTTAGTCTGTGTAAGCAGACTCCACAATGTTTGTGCAATGATGAAATTGCCTAACAAAACTTCTCAGACCATATCCCACCACCAAGCATCAAGTGACTGTATTTGTTGAGCAGTTACTATGTTCAGGCACTGCCCAGTCCTCATAAGGCCTTTTGTGTTTGAGCCTCCCAATCCCACAAAGTGGGGGAGGTTACTACCTGCATTTTACAGATGAGACTCAAAGTAAGGCTCAGAGAGGCAGGTTCACCTGCCCACAGTCACACAGCTTAGAAGTATAGCAGAATCACACCAAGAACCTTTTGCCCCTGGAGACAATGTTCTTCTTTTTAATCTTTTATAACAGATTTGTTGAAATTTGTAATTCACCCATTCAATGTATTAATTCAGTTATGTTTAGTATGTTCAGATATGAAGAAAAACCATCATAGTCAATTTCAAACACATCACCATAAAACGAGACTCCAAACTCTCCGACCATCCCCCTGGACCTCGATCTTTCCCCTATCTGTACGGCTCTGTCTCGTGTGGATATTGCCTCTCGATGAAATCCAACAATACCTAAGGAGGATCCCACAATGGGGGGTTTGCAAGAGGGATGGGCTGCACTGAAGTTCATCATCAGCCTCTGAATAAGTTGCGCAGGTGACATTCCCTTGTACAGATGTGTCACGCTTTACTTGGTCACTGCTGTGACCCCCATGGGCAAGTTTTCGCGTAGACGTAGGTGTTCGGTTCTCTTGGCCATATTCCAGGAGTGGGATGCTGGGTTGTATTCCGTCTGATGAACATTTTGGGGACCCCCGGCTCCCCAACAGCAGCTGCACCAGGGTTCCAGCTTCTCCACAACCTCACACGCACTTGCTTTTCTGCCTTTTGCTATCAATCCGTGTCCTGGCGATGCTACATCGTGTCCTCTGCTGGGCTCCCTTCAAATCCCCCTCCAGTGAGATCTCAGCAACTGGCCTTTTGGTGCCTTTTTCTACAAATTGACCCCAAACTCCCTCCCAGGCTGTTGGGAGACAACCTGGGCTGTCCGCAAGTCAGGGCTATGCTATGCCAATGGTAGAGCAAGGTGCGCAGGCCTTGTTTCTATAACTGGACACCTAGGAAACAAAGCCCCTGAGACCCTGACCCCTCTGGCTCATCCATCTCCCCAGAGCCCCTGACACTGGGCCTGGCATGCAGGAGGTGCTCAATAAGTACAGGCCTCTGCTGCCGCCCAGGACTCTTCCTTGGCAGAAGTGGCGGGGCCACCTGCTGACACGCAGGAGCTGTGTGGGAGGCAGGGCTGGGCCCTGCCTGTGGCTCCTTGTGACCCTCAGACCCTAAGGGACTTGAAAGTTTCCTTCCCTAGGAAAAAAGTTCTTCCTCCCTTTCAGGGTGCAGGCTGGGGCATTTCACCAGCAAAATCTTCACTGCCACATCCTAGCAGTGGCGCCTACTTGTATTTAGTGAAACCAGCTCAGGTTGGTTGAGCACTTTGGGCTCGGCCCCTCCTTTGTTCTTCCTCCTCGCCCTTTCTCCATGGCAGATCTTCATGCTCCCAATGAACCCAGTTTCACACAATTTTTTTAATACATATAAAAACTTATTTTAAGCACTGTATGCACAAGTGGGAGATGAAACCTGGGGCCTCATGCATGCTAGGCGAGCACTCCTACCATAGCTGCATCCCAGCCCTTTCTAGTTTTTAGTTTGAGACAGGGTCTCACTAAGTTGCCCAGGCTGGCCTTGAACTTGCGATTCTCCTGCCTCAGCCTCTCTAGTTGCTGGGATCGCAGACAAGCTCCACTGCAGGTGACCATCTTAACCATTTTTAAGTGCATACTTCATGGTATTAAGTACATTGGTACTGCGCCACCATCACCACCACCCACCTCCAGAACTCTGCATGTTGCAGAATGGAAACTCTGTACCCAACAAAAGAGAACTCCACATTCTCCCCTCCCCACTGCTCCATCAATCAGCAGTTTGGTGGGGTGGTTACTGGGGATGGAATCCAGGGGTGCTCTACCACTGAGTTATATCCCAGTCCTTTCTTTAAAAAATTGATTTTTTTTAAGAGAGAGGGACAATGAGAGAGAGAGACACAGAAAGGGAGAAACAACTTTATTTAGTTTTCACATGGTTGTGAAAAACTAACCGAAACCGCTGAGCCACCGCTCCAGCCCCGATTTTTTTTTTTTTTTTTTAAGAACAGGGTCTCACTAAGTTACTGAGGCTGGCCTCCAACTTGGGATTCCCCCTCAGCCTCACAGTGGCTGGGATTACAAGCTTGTGCAACCACACCCAGCTCAACCAGCACTTTTTAAAGCATCTACTAAGTACCAGGTGCCGGTTGCACATCCTGGAACCAGACAGACTGGGAAGCAAGGCCCCCTGCTTCATGGAAATGAACACCCATTTTTCAGATGAGGTGCCGAGAGGGAGGCTCCTGCCTACAGCTCCCACCTATTCAATAGCAGGGCAGCACTGAAATCCGGGTATCTGCCACAGAGGCCAGCCTCCAGCCTTCTAGCCCAGGATGTCACTCTGGCATGGGGGTCTCAGTTGCCGCATCTGTGAAATGGGGGCTGGGTCAGCAAGGCTGAGGGCTCATGCCCCTTTCCCCAGGCCCTGGAGAAGAGCAAATTACCATCCCTGGCCCCATATCCTCCAGCCTCCAACATGGCCCCTGCTCCAGCTGGGGAAGGCCCCCAGCAGACGGGCTTCAGGGAGGTGTGAGGGGCCCTGTGTACATTCCTCACCACTGCTGGGTAGCTGCTGGCTTGCTCTGCTGGGGCCACCCAAAGGAGAAGCTTCCATTGTTCTCCACTGCCCCCTGACCCCCACCAGGGAGGCAGCAGCTTGTGGAGAGGCCTCTGGGAGCCTCAGTGTCCCATCTGCAGATTGGGCATGTCAGTCCCTGCCTGAAAGCCTGGCAAGGGGGCGATGTTCCTGGGCCATCACCTCCTCCCCCCAAGACATGGGAGTCTGCAAATGTTTCACACCGGTAGTTTGGACGCATCGCTTCGGCTCAGGGTGTCTGTTTGTCTGTCTCTTTCTCCAACAATTCTAAAATCCCACTCTCCAGCTGCAGAATCTCCTCCTGTTGCTACTGTCCCCCCCCCACCACCACCATCTTACCAACTGGGGTGAACTCAATTTAATCAAAATAATGAAAGTGAAAATGGCTGAAATGTTCCCTGGCCTCTGCCTGCACCTGATGCTCCCAGCAACCTGACTGTGCCTGTGAGGAATGGGGAAACCGAGGCACAGGCAAAGGGACTTGTCTAGGGCTGCTGGGCTGGGGGTCTCCAAGGTTTGGGCTCAGGGAGGCTGGCTCCAAAGCTCAGGCCCCGCGGGAGTTCCAGTCTGCCCTGTGGAGGTGTTCAATGGACAGGGTGGGATGGATGTTGGGGCTCACCCTTGTCACCCAAGTGAAAAGCTAAACAGGCGTTGGTCTCCTGTTTCCTGCAGGCCCCGGCTGGGCGCTGGCTCTCCAAGAGGTGATGGAAAGCAGCTCACACTGTCTGCAACCCAGGTGCCTCCGGTTGGACAGGGAACTGGCTGAGGACGGGGACGCAGGGCAGACCCACCTCTGAGTCAGTCGTGTGCCTTCACCAGTGGAGCTCCCAGGGCCACCACCATCACAGACAAGCCGCAGGCGGCATCCCAGCCACAGCCGTCTCCAGCCAGAACCGGGGCCCCAGCCCGGGACCGCGATGCCCATTTTCCAGGTGGGGAAACTGAGGCGCTCGCCACCCCTCAGCTCCAGCCAGTCCAGGGCCGGGAGCCGCGCTGCCTGCCTGCGTCCGGGGCCGGCCGGGTCCCGGCGGGCGTGGTGGCGGGCGCGGTGGGCGTGGTGGCGGCGGGGCGGCGCGGCGGCTGGAACCTGAGCCGCGGGAGGAGGGCCGGGCGCGGGGCCCGCGGGCCGGGACTCAGGAAGCGCCGCGCTCCCGGCCGCCGGCGCCCAGCCGTCCCCGAGGTGAGTGGGTCGGGGCCCGGGAGGATCGGTCCCCTGGAAGTCCCCTCGCGCCCCTGGGGGCCACTCAGTGGCCGAAGCCCCGGGCGGGGCGCGCGGGAGGCCGAGGGCAGGGGGTCCCGCCGGCGGCTGCGG
Source organism: Aplodontia rufa (assembly GCA_004027875.1). Taxonomy (NCBI): domain Eukaryota; kingdom Metazoa; phylum Chordata; class Mammalia; order Rodentia; family Aplodontiidae; genus Aplodontia; species Aplodontia rufa. Next base: position 70,822 of record PVKS010006668.1, read on the forward strand.
GCTGGATGCCCTTGGGGCGCGCATCCCCCGGCTGGGCCTGGGGCGGATCGATCACCTGTGAACCCCGGGCCACCGGCGGCCCGAGTTGCGGATCCGGGTCCCGCAGACCCAAGTCCCGAAACCAAAGGCCACTGCGGCCCACTTGGGCAGGATCCCCACCTTGCCCGGGGTAGAAGAGGGCCGGGCGGCAGCCTGTGGGGTGTAGGGTGGAACTGCAGTTCCTCCTCGGCCTCTGAGCAGGTTGGAAGAAACCAGAAGCCTGGAGCTTCCAAAGGCCACTTCTTGGTTACTGAGAACCAGAAGGATGGCTCTGCCCCCGAGAGACAGGAAAATCTTTAACCTCCAGTGGTGTCTGCCTGAGGACAGGGAGAGAGGCCACCCACACTCCCTGCCTGCCTGGAAACACCAGAGCAGGCATGCCATGGAACGACCCACTGCCAGGTTCTGGCTGGCAGCCGCTGGGTCTGTCCTTCCCGTTTTGCAGATGAGGAAACTGAGCCTCGGGTTGGGGTATAGCCAGGTGAACATCCCCAGGGGCTGTTTGGCTCCAAAGCCCTCCCCACAGCACTAGGTGGCCTGTCCCAGGGCCAGCTCTGCACGGAGTGGCCCATAGAGTGCCCAGGAAGTGGCAGGGGAGGAGTTAGGCCCTGTGGTTGTTCTGGCTCAGCTTCTAAAACAAGGGCCTCTGCTGGGGGAGGGGGACTGTGAACCCCAAAAATTCTAAGCAAATATCATGTGTGAGCTTTGTTTTGGAATCTCTCAGGAGTTAAGAGTAGTCACCTTGGCTCAGGGGCCAGAGCAGGGGGTCACTCAGCCCCGTCCTAACAAATGTGAGGAGGTGGCCTCTTCAGGGATGGCCCAGACCCTGGTCATCTGCCAGGTCAAGAGCCTGTGTGGGCCCCTCTTAGCTGTCCGAGCCTCCTTCTAATATCTGTCATACAGGTAGCAGGAGGACACCCTCCCAGGGGTGACACTCATGGCTCAGCGTTGGCCACTGTTATTGTCACATGTCTGAAGTGGAAAAGGTGAGAAAATGAATCTGCCATTTCCATGCCCTTTCTCTGGCTCCTTTTGTGTGAAAAACCATGGGACCTGAGCGGCTGGAGACCCTCCTTCCCACCTTTTCTGGTGAGTCTCAGAGAGACGGCTCTTGAATCCAAATGGCAAATGGCCATCCAGTTTAGTCTGGCTCATTCTGGAGAATGAATGGTCCCTGGAGGGCAGGTCCCCTGGGCCCTGGAATGGGCGTTTCTTGGAGCAAACATGCCTGGGATCCCACAGGAAATGCAGACACCTTACGTTGGGGAAGGCACCTACCTCCCCTCCCTGCAAACCCCCTTTGAAGGGGGCCAGCTGGGCTGGGCACTGAGCACTCAGGTGTCCAGGACCCCAGCCCAGCTCTAGCCCGAGGGGTATGAATGGAAGAAGGGCCTTCGCTCCCAAGCCCTTGCCGCCCCTGTGTAGCTGTGGCCTCCAGCCGGCAGCACCCGCGCCTGCCTGGCGTGCACCTGTGGTAGACGCTTGGGCCCAGAAGGTGCTACTGTAAGCAGGGACGCAGGCCAGGAGGGCTCAAGGAGCACTTGATGAAGGTGCTGACCGAGCCGTGACTTGGAAAAGGAATGCAGAAGTAGAGGAAAGGTCACTCAGGTAAAGGAAATGGCGCTAGCAAAGTTGGGGTTTGGAGTGTGGGATGTGACAGGCAGGGAAAAGGATCAGGTAGGCAGGGGCTGCGTCGGACCCCGAATCCTTGGGAGTCCAGGCGGGGTCCTCCATGATCACCCAGGCCCCGCTGGGTGCCAAGTGGGAAGATTGGAGGGGACCAGGTAGGGAGGCCTGCTGGTCCCCACGCTGAGGGTCATCCACGCCCCTGGATGTGGAGCGGAGAGGGGCAGCTGGGAGGAGATGTAGGAAGCCACAAGACCTGACCTCTCCCCGTGCCTGGCACACAGTAGGCACTCTGTAAATATCGGTCACATGATTGATTGAACACATACTTTATGTGTACGTGTGTGGTGCTGGGGGTTGAGCCCAGCACCTCATGTGTGCTATGCGTGTGCTCCACTCGTGAGCTCCATCCCCAGCCCCTGAACAAATGCTTTTGAGAGTACCTGAGTCTGAGCTCCTTCTTGTGTTCCCAGGGAGAGGGCATCCCCATGACATCTCTACCTTTCACAGGCCCCTGTCTCCACTGTGTGGCTCCTTTTCTCCCATTTGACTCCCTCTCCGAGTTATAGGGATTCAGAGAAAAGCTTTTCTTGTTCCAGGGTCAAGGGAGCCAAGGGAACATTTATTTCATGCCTTCTAGAGTGCTCTGCATCATTGATCTGGCGCAGAATTGAATTCTGTTAAAGATTAATTCAGATCTCTTGAGGTCCTGTGGTCTGGGGCCCTGTGGCCACTGCTGGAACTCCAGATGTGAATCTGTGCGGCTGTGCTAGGAGTTACCATGATGGTAGCACGGACTGTGTGCCAGGCTCCGGGCCCAGCACCTTCAGTGCCTTTGGATACAAAACTGTCATCATAGCCATTTTTTTCAGAGGGAGGCACTGAGGCTTGCTCGCTGAAGTAGGTTGCCTAGGGTCTTTCAGGTGGGAAGGGGCAGAGCCGGGATCTGAATCCCATTTGTCTGATTCCAAAATCTGTGCCCTTAACCTCCAAGGTGGCCTGTTCCTGTTTGTCTGGACCTTTGCTGGGGTATCTGCTCTCACGGACAGAGACAGAACTCGAATCACTCAGACAGGAAGAGACCCTCTGCTCTCCTAGCTGGGAGTTGGGTCTGCCTGAGTCTCAGTTTCCTCATCTGTCACAAGAGGTCTCAGTTCCCCATTTGCAAGGATGTCCAAGGCACACAGGTGGGTTCCGAGGCTCCCTTGCCCTGCTTGGCTCTCCTTACCCCCCAGCCTTTCCAGCAGGGTGTGTTCTCTCGGGCATCCTCTGAGATCTTCAAGCCAGGTAGCAGCAGGGGCAAAACTAGACTTGCATTTGGACAAAGGAAGATTCCTTTGAGCTGTGAAATTCCTACGGCGTTGACAGAACGCCAGGACCATCAACATTTCCTACATTTGGATCTAATGCTTAAGAAGGAGGGCCAGAGCCCAGCTGCCCGGGTTCTAATCCTAGCTCCCACTAAGTTTCCTTACCACTTTGGCCTCAGTTTCTCATCTGTGCAATGGGGGTGTGAGAGTGTCTGCCTCCTAGGGTGACCCAGGACACTCCTCAGCCTGACACTGACTCTTCATCACCTGATCACTCCACCGTACCGCAGCCCCACCCACTCTAAAGAATGCTGAGACTTGACAGATTGGGAACCTGGGTCTCAGAGAAGGAAAGTTTATCAAGGACAGCTGGCTTTTGGCGATGGAATATCTGAAAGCCAGATCTGAGTGTCTCTGGTCCCATTGGGTCCCAGAAAAGCCCAGGGACTGATTCAGCTTCCTGCCCTCTTGTATTCACCCCTCTTGGGTTCTGGCCCACCTTGGTTCACCTCCCAGCTCTGCTTACTGCTGTGTGACCTCAGGAAGTGGTTTAACATCTCTCTTCCTGGGGCTGCCATCCAAAGTTTGCTGGAGGTCAGAGTTCTGCCAGTTTGAGGGGCACTTGGGTTGTTCTGGATGCCACTCTTATCCTGGCCTGGCTCTCACTGCCTCGAGTGCCCTTGTGTCCCATGAGCTAGCTGCTGGGCTAGTTGGGTCCTATAAAGTGGCCAGGCAGAAGTGAGAAAGGGAGACAGGCCATCACTTTCACTGTGACTCTAACTCCCTTCCTACCCCTGAGTCCTTTCCTGATCGTCAACTTCTCCTTTCTGCCCTAAGTCCTGAACACTGCTGGCTGTGTGACCCCAAGGACATCCCTGCACCTCTCTGAGCATGTTTCCTCATTGGTAAGGGAGGGTCACACAGGACCATGCCAGGCCCACAGGAAGCCTTTCAGGTCTGCTCTAGATGAGGTAAGGGTATTGGAAAGGCCACAGATGGCGGCAGGGGTGCAGATCATCAGCCCAACAGGAGCACTCTTATTTTTCTTTGGGTGGTGAGTAACGGCTGCCCCTCCCGTCTCAAATGCCCTGTACAAAGGGCTCCTTAGTCTTTCTGGTGCCTGTTTTTCCCTGACAGTGTGGTGGCTTGTGTTCCACCCAGTTGACCAGGAGAGCTGACCACCTTTGGGGACAGCTGCTCCTGTGTGTGTGTGTGTGTGTGTGTGTGTGTGCGCGGGCGCGAGCACGCGCCCTGGGCTCTGGGGAGGCCCCAGCAGGACCTGGCAGTCTGGTTCACTCCCCTCCCCTGGGCACGGAGGAGGGGCTCGGGATTACCTGTGCGCAGGGTGAAAGAAGGGAGGGAGGGAGGGAGGAGCAGCCAGGCAGGGGCCCTGGGAGAAGCCGCCTCTCAGATACAGGCTGGCTCTGACACGGGGGCTTGGGGAGCCACTCCTCAGTTTTCTCATCTGCAGAATGGGCTCATGATTGCCGTCGCCCACGAGGGAGGGGCCGAATCCATGTTCAATGAACCATCTGTTCACGGACGAGGAGGAGCAGGTTAGCTGCCTGGGTAGAGGCCCAGCTTGTGGGGCTGTCTGACCTGGAGAGAATGACTAAGCTTGCTTCCACTTGTTCACTCATTCAGCAAATAAACCTAGGCAGCTGCTAGGTGCCAGGCATTCTAGGCATTGGGGACTCAGCAGTGACTGAAACAGAAGTGGAAGTGTCTCTGCCCTCCTGGAACTTTCCTCTGAGTGACATCATTCTTCACAGTGCCAAGTCCCCCAGTGGTGGCTACTGTGATTGCCTCCTTTTCAAAGTGAGGCTCAGAGAGGTGAAGCAATCCACCTGGGGTCACACAGTCACCAAGTGGCCAAACTGAGATTTGAACTCCAAGCTCCACAGTCTGCAGCGTCCCTGTCCCTCACCACAATGCCAGGCTGCCCTAGTGAGTTCCAAGGGGGACGTGGCACTTAAAAGAGCGGCCTGAGGAGCTTTGTAGAGGCTGAAGGGATGATTGCAAGTAGATTTAGCTGCTTTCCCTTCCTGTCAAGTTGTGGCCTCAGCGGGCCTCTGGGTCTCTCAGAATCTCAGTTTGCTTGTGCATGAGACGGGAGTGACGGCGATGTTGATGTAAACGTCAGATGTGAGGAAAGCGGGGTGCTCTGCTCGGGGTGGACGTTGGCTCAGTGTCAGCTTCCTTCTCCGGGGGTCGGTTCGTTCCACTGGGAAGCAGACGGGCACTGTGGCTAGCTTCCTGCAGGACCAGATCACTATGGCAGGTGCCAGGTGCAGCGCACCAGTGAGCATGGGCGCTGCTGATGGTGGGCGGTGGGGCATTAGCAAGGGAGGATCCCAAAGGTCTTCTGCTGCCTGGAGCTCCCTTCCCCGGCAACCTTGGGGGTTCCGTGCGTGGGAATGGGGTGGAGGGTGGTGAGTGGATGGGTGGGTTCCCTGTCCTGTCTGGGAGATGGGCAGTCCTGGTCCTGACAGCCTTCCAGAGCTGACGAGAGCTGGAAAGGAGAGGCTGATGAGAAAACTTTCCAGAGGCGATGTCTCTGCGGATTCACAGGCCCTGACCCTGGAGCCCTGAGGTCTGGGTTCCGGCACCCTCTCTGTCACGACCTCTCTGGGCCTCGTCTTCCCCCGCTGTGTATCCAGGGAAGGTTAACAGCAATAACACGGCGGCTGCCATTTACTGAGCTCTCACTGTGTGCCGGACACCGCGCTAAACTCACGAATCGTAGTGTTGAATCCTCACAAGAGCCCTTTGGGGTCGGAGCTGGAATTCTGTTTTTTAATTTAATGTAAAGCACACCAAATAGTTACAGGGCAAAGGTGGGCGAATCCTTCCCTGATAGTAGCGATTATCACCCCCATTTTACAGGTGATAAACTGAGGCCCCAGAGAGAAGTGACTTGCTCAAGGGCTCACAGCCAACTAGTGGCCGGTGGGGAGCTGAATATAGATTGGGTGGTGATCTGAGGCTACAAAATCGCCTTTTGGGCCAGGTGTGGGGATGTACACCTATAATCCCAGCTACTCAGGAGGCTGAAGCAGGAGGATCACAAGTTCAAAGCCAACCTGGGCAATTTAGTGAGACCTGGTCTCAGAATAAAAAATAAAAAGGGCTGGGGGTGTAGCTCAGTGGTAGACTGTCCCAGGGGTCAATCCCCAGTGCTGTAAAAAAAATTTTTTTAAGGAGTCCTTTTGGGTTCTCTGAGGCTGGATTGATCCTCCAGGAGGATCAGGAGAAGGAGTCCCACAGGCTTCGAGGCTGAGCATTATATTCGGGGCAGGGTTGAGTCTGAGAGGGTGGATGCTGGGCCCGGGCTATGGTGGGAGGATGAGGGAAGAAGGACCTGGACCCTCCTGGGGCAGGAGCCTCACATCCTTGGGCCCCAACTGTGTGGGA
>PVKS010006669.1:0-41907 GCA_004027875.1 Aplodontia rufa
GGCACACTCCCATGCAGCCTGGCACACTCCCACGGGCACCCCACACACTCTCGAGTCAAAGGAGAGTGGGAGAGGCCATGTGAAGGGCCTCTGAGCAGGAGTGGGAGCTGGCCTGACGCTAGGACTGCTGGGGCCCCTTTAATCCTCCTTTGGAGGTCACGGCACAGGTCACACACACTCTCTGCAGGCTGAGGCTGGGAACCCACCACAGACAGAGGCTCCCACTCTGCCACGCCGGGGCTGATCTGTTCTCACATCCATGTCAGGGAGGCGATGGTTTGTGGAGTTGGTGTAGTCAAATAGTGGCTGTCCGCAGGAGCGTTCCACCACTTAGGAAACAGGGGACTTACACAACAGGAAAATAGTGAATATAACGGGTTTTTAAACAAAAAACCTGCCACGGTTTTGCTGTGGATGCGCCTCTGACAGCCTCTGCAACAGCTGGCTGTCCTCCCCAGCTTCCCCCCGACCTGCTCAGCTCTGTGCAGGGCTCCGAGGCAAACGGGCTGCCGGGAGCGCCTGTGTTTTAACAGGCTTGCTGGCAAGATGCAGCCAACGCAAACAGAATGGAGCGCTTTCTAGAGCAGTTGTGACACCCCTAACCAACCATATTTGGCCGGAACAGAAATCGGAAGCGCGGTTTTCTCCTTGGCTGTGGCTTCCTCCAAGCGGAGCTAACAGGCAGCGGCTGGGTCCGGGAGCTGCTCCGCCGGGCTCCGGCTCCACCGCAGTGAGGGGCGTCTGATCTATAGAGATTGGTTTATATGTTTATGCGCTTGCTGCCAGCACACTCTAAATTAAGCCCATCTGTCTTCCCTCCTCCCCACACGGGGACCCACACGCTCGTGGCTCTGAGATGTTGATGCCTGACTTTGTGTAGGCTGGTGCAGTGAGCTTCAGTCTGCACCGTCATAATCCTTCATTAAAAACTCCATTTCAATTAAGAATGATGCTCCCGTCACCATTCCTCTTGCCTGGGAGTTGTGTGCACAGTGCTGCACCCCGGGAAGCGGTGAGCCGTGCCCTGCTGGTCCAGGGCTGGAACCTGGCAGGCGGAAGCAAAGCCGACCTGCCCAGTCAGCCAAGGCCCCGCAGCTCCAGGAGCTTCTAGGACACATCCACCTCTTGGCTGCAGTCCCAGAGGTGGCATCTGTGAAGTGTGCACAAGCATTCTCTTTTGGTGTGGGGACAGCTGCCGCCCCGAACAGTGACCAGCTCATACGTGTGCACGGGCCTAGAGGACACAGGTCTTCAGGACACTGCACAGCCACCAACCTGTGTCGTCAGACAGCAGACATCAGCCTGATGATGCAGGTTCCTGCAAGAGCACTGAGGCAAGTGTGGCAGATTCCCACAATGAGCGTCCTTCACGAGCCTCTCCTGAGAGCAGAGACCCTGGGGCTGCGGCGCCCCACCCGCTTGCTCCAGCACAGCAGGGCTTCTCTCAAGAGAGCAGTGCAGGAGGACAGGCTTGGCAGCCTCCTGCCCTGCCCCTTTCCACCTTCCATAAAGGGACTGTGGCCTTCACAGGCCTCAAGCTCATCATGCCAAGCCCAGCAGAGTGCACTCAGCTGCTCCTGTGATGCCAACTCATGACTTGTCAACTAGTCATTAGTCAGAGCATCCTTACCTTCTTGTTTTGGATTGTTTTTGCATTTTTTGGTTTTACTGATGTATATTGGCACATAAAAACTAGAAGCATACAGCGTGATGCTGTGATAAACAGGGACATGGAAAACGATCACCACTGTGGAGGGGATTAAGTACCCACCGCCTCACAGAGGTAGCTTCCTTGCTATGAAAGCACTGCGGACCTACTCTCCCACACATTTCAGGGGTGCAACGCTGCCCTATGAACTGTAATCGCCTGCCACAACCAAGGTCTCCCGAGCTCCTTTGTACCCTTGACCACAGCCTCCTGCCTGCCCTGCACCACCCCAGCAGCCATCCTCATCCTCCTCTGTGATTTGTCCCTGAGACTCCAAGGTGAGTGAGACCACATGCCTGCGTCTTTGGCTTGTTTCACTTAACGCACGGTCCTGCAGGCTCCTCCGAAGCCCGGTCTGGCTGAGAGGACCCGGAGGAAGAGGGCTCCATGTGCCCTCCAGTCCTCTGCACCACTGCAGCTCACTGATGGGGGCTGCTTACCTGCTCCTTCTGAACTTCTGGGCCAGGTAGGGACAACCTGCAATTCATCTGCTGGGTCAGCCACTCTGGAGCAGTGACCCCAGAAAAGATAGGGGTTGTCCAGGCTCCAGAAAGGCGGCAGAACGGGACACAAAGGGCAGACTTCCCTCACAATGCTGCCCGAGACCTGGAGCTCTCACGGAGCTTTGTGAGGATAAATAATATTTTTGAAAATGAATGATAAAAGCTGTTTTTTAAACACCCTTATGAGCTTTGTCTCGACTGGCTTTGATTTAGACTTCCTTTGATTTTTATAAGATTTCCCTTCCCTAAACAATAAGTGATAAACTGATAGTATCATTTACATGCAAATTAATGGGAAAGCAATATCTATGACTTTTCATTTCTTGCTGCTTAAAGTTTTAAAAAATAAATTGAGACTGGTGGCTTAAGTTATTTCATTTGGTTTCTTGGAAAACACAGGCCACAGAGGGAAGTAAAGAGAAGTTATTTCCACCTCTAGCAACACGGAGATGAGACCTTCCTATTTTTAATTTAAATTAAAGGGAAATATTAAAATATAATTAATTAATGTATAAGTAGAGATAATTAAAATAAATGTGGTCACTGAAGACTCAAATATTAAAATAAATTGAGTTCATGCAAAAGTTGGGCAACATTGAATAATATTGCATATTTAATAGGGCCTCAGTTGAATTTGATTAAATATAACCTTGAAATTAACTATTGATCATTTTTTACTTGTTGGCTATAACCCAATTTATTTTCCTACACATGCAGACTAAATTTCATAACTTAAGCACTTTCTCAGAGCACCTGCTGCCCTATTGACATAAAGTGTTCAGAGGTTAACATGCAGCTGCTTGGTGTAGAAGACCCCAAAGGAAGCCCTTTGGGGTGCCAAGTTTTGCAGAACCATCAGTGTTTGTGGGCCAAGGAAAGAAGAAGAAATGCGTAATTCTGCACTTTTGTCTAACGGCTGCTGGGTGAAGCAGCTCCAGGGAGTCCCATGCTGGGCTCCCAGGAAGGGCGTGGCCTCCAGCCTGGCTGGGTGCTCTCCTGGCATCCACACGGCTGTCCCAGCTTTCCTGTGAAGAGTGTGCTCCGCTGCCTGGTCTTCACGCTCCGTTCTTTCCAGGAGACTTCCTTCCTTTGCAGGGATCACCCGTTGCTCCTGTGAGCCTGCTGTCTGCAAGGCAGAGTCGCTTGGTCATCATTGACAAAGGTTTGGGTCCTGGGTTCCAAGATCAGCAAGGCACCCTGCAGTGAGCTTTGACAGGTCCCCAAAGACAGAACAGCCAGAGACTGGGTCGGCACAGAGGAGGCAGTCGAGGGATCTGTGTGTGGCCCATCATTGACTCATTTGGTGACAGTGTTCTTAGCACCACTGAGGCAGAGAGGGGAATTTAAAAGAGCTAATCAATAAAAATCATGCATCCACAGAGCATTCTTCTACTTACATTTTTATCCTGGCAGCTTCTTGGACCTTCAGCTCTGCTGCTCGCAAGTGTCTCTTTAACAGGAAAGTGGATTCAGCCCCACTGCAGCAGAGTTTGTTGGAAGGAAGCATTTGTGCTCAAACGAGCTAACTCACCACATTCCTGGACAGTTAATCAGGGCTGTCTTCAACCTCCAGATATCTGTGGGGGCTAAATTGTCCTCCATGGTGTGAGTGCTCGTGCAGGGAGTTTAAATTCGCTCTTGTCCCTGTGAAGTTCTATAATTTTAGCCCATGACATAAACAGGAAAAATACACTTAGAATTTATTACAAGCCTAAGGCACAGCAACAGAGACTCAAGGAGGGTGCGATGGGGTGGGGGTCTACTAAAGAGCTCACAGGGCAGGGCTCAGGCTGTGGGGGGTTGGAGGGAGCAAAGTGAACAAGGGTGGTCTGTGCAGATGCGTCTGCCAGGAGGCAGCCCCTGCCCCATCTGTTTGGACCAGGCTTCTGTCCTTACTCAAGACCGAGGGCCCAGTGACAGATAGAAGGGCTCTGAATATACCTGCTTGTAAGGTAGGTAGGCCTCATATTGCACCTGCTTGTAAGGTAGGCAGCCTGCAGACTGCACCTGCTGGAAAGGTAGGAAGGCTGCATTCCTCCGACAGAAGCACAATGTTTCCCTCCATTCCAGGTCGCTGGCTTCTCTGAATTGCTAACTCAAAGTTGCTGAGGAAGGGAGCGCACCTAGGGTGCTGGACAGTCCTGGGGGTGGGAGGAGTCTTCTCCCATCTCAGTATGATGGAGCTTTCGCACAAACTGTGGGCAAGGGATTGGTGGTTTAGAGCTTCCCCCAGCACGCCCACAGAGCATGAAATCCCTCGTGGAACAGGAGCAAGAGAGCAGCAGCCTGCAGGTCAGGCACTGTGGAGGGGACAGCATGGTGGGGAGGGGTGACCGCCCTTTCTGTGCAGCAGGCTCTGGTGATATGGTATGTGACCACTAACACTCTCCTGGCTCTGAGAACAGTCCCACCTGCAGCACAGTGCGTCCTTGATCGTGTCCTTATTTCTCTCAAATGAGCTGAACATTTTTCTCCGAAGTGTTTCTTCTCTGAAATAGTTATTATTTGGAATGTGAAAAAATCATCCCCCAAATAAATGAATAAGGCAGGAGAAATGCTAATAACCATCTTCAGCCTTCAAGCGAGCGTGGTTATCTGGAGCGTGTGTGTTCCGGTTATTTATTGCGGTGTCTTCAGTGTTTTTCAGACTGCGCGATTTAGAAAAGACCACCACTGCGTTTCCAACAGGTCCTCAAGCAGCACCCTCCCGGGAGGACAGGGCTTCACAGCATGGCCCAGGTGGTCACAGGAGCCTTCCAAGCCAGGGGAGCTGCCAGGCATGTTATGAGGTTGGTCCCCATGGGCACAGCCCCACATCCTTCATGTCCTCTTGGTCAAAGCATGTCACCAGTCCCTCGCAGACTCATGGGAGGGGACAGGGAGCAGGGGCAACACACTCCACTTGAAGAGGGGTCCTGACCAAGCCACATCGCAGAAGAGCACATGGACGGTAAGCATGGCTGCAAACAAGTGTGGAAACTAAAATCTGCCACAGAGGGAATTCTAACAGTAATGCCTCTGGGAGAAGCAGGAGTGCAGCAGGTGAGGCCTGTTGGGTGGCAGAAGCCAGGAAAGACGGGGAAGCCGGTCCAGGAGTGAGGACAGAGTTGCCTGGCACCTGGGGACAACCTTTCTCCTGGAAAGAGCCCAGCCTGCTTTGCTCAGGAGATGCACCCCTGGGCTTCATCATGGACCCTAGGAAGCAGCAGCACCCCATGGGTGCAGCCTCCTGGGAGACGCTCAGCCAGCTCCAGAGGCAGCCCAGGCTATGGAAGCTCTCCCGAGAATCCCACTGCAGGGCTACCCAGTGGGCAGCGGGGTGGAGCGAGGCATGCTGGGAATTGGGGCCTGCACACAGGCTTTTAGGACTGTCTGCGTGTGTGCCTGTCGTGGTCCGGATCAGTGGGGCCAGGCAGCACATGAGGATAGGACGAGAGGACACACAGAGGAAGGAGTCCAGGCACGCTTGCCAGGGCAGCCTACAGCAAGGACACGGGGGCTCCTGCAGAGCCAACCCGTCACCCAGTGCAGCGGACCTCAGAGGGAGATGGCGCACGGCGTCCCTCGGAGTGTTTTGTCATAAAACAGGACTATGAGCCAGCCTCAAAGGCCACACTTTCTCCAAATGAACACTGGAGGAGTTTTGCTTGGCTTGCACAAGGGTCAGAGCAGGGCCTGCGAGCCCTGAGTGTCCCGGGATGGGTGTGCTATGGAATGGGCTCTGATAGGGTCCCCTCCATGCCAGCAGCCGTCACTCCAAACACCTCCCCTCCACTCTGCTGGGGAGGGTGGACTTCCCCCAACCCCCAGCAGAGGAGATGACTTCTACTCATCACATGTCCTCCTACCTAAGGAAGCCACTACACCACACGAGGCCACACTGGATGCTCTCAGAAGCACAGTCAGCAGCCAGGAGCTGTGGGAGGTGGTTTTGCAGTGGTGAAGGGGTGGGTACCCCTGGGTCCCCAAGAGGACCCGCCGGGCTTGCTGGAATAGTCCCATGGTCCGCAGGGAACAGAAACCTGCTGCTCAGGGGCCACAGGAAGTGTTGCTGCTCCTGGTGTGGGGCTCCCAGGCTAAGGGACCTGGCTCACAAGATGCACAAGCAGCACCAAACCCCAACATCAGGTCTCACAATGCTAAGATTTTTGCCACAGTGCCACCCCAACAGCACGTAGGGGATGCTACAGCCTCGGTCTCCTGCCTCCTCACGTAGGGAGCACTAAGCAGAATACTGCATGTGGCCAGCCCTGAGGTGGTGAGCAGACCCGCCTGGGCCTGGGCTGACTAGGACGGAAGAAGGCAGCAGGTGAGAGCTGCCTGGGGCAGCTGGGTGCACCGGCGAGGGATGTGTGCAGGGAGATTGGCAGACCTATCCCCACTGCAGGACAGCACCTGTGCTCCCTCTCTGGGACCCTTCTTTCCCCAAGACTCTCCACCCCCCTCGCCTGCAGCCCACTAGCAGAGATGAGAAGTAGTGGTCTCACTGCATAGCTATGTCCCCAAATGTGCTGAGAGCTAAGGTTCTGGAGCTCTTGGCTTTGGGAGATTTGGAGGGGTCAGGATCTCAGTGGTGAAAAGGTGGCCTTGGGCAGCTCTGCCTCAGTGTCCCTTAGACCCACAAGGGCAGCTCTGTGTAGCACCCCCTCATGTAAGAATTCCAGAATCATCCCCTTGTCTCCTGGGAACTGGGATGGATATTTGGACCCAGCGTGGCTCTCTTGGCCTGACATGTGAATTCAGGAAATGGGGAGGGGTGCCAAGTGTGGACGCCAGCACTGGGCCTGGCAATGGCAGCTCAGAAAGGCCATGGAAGAAGGCAGTGCCTGCCTTCTCCTGCAAGATGGGTCGTCCCCATGGGGCCCACAGGGCCCAGCCTCTCTGCAGCTGGGCCAGGCTGCAAAGCGTGAGCTTTGGGGCCTAAGAGGAAAATGTCCACGTGAAAGGCCAGTTAGCCCTCCATCTGTCCTCCACTCTCAGGGGATCTCCTCTCTGTGGGGCATTCACTCTGCTCGGCCTGGGAAGTCACATGACAGCAGTTTGGGGATCTGGACTGGAGGCCCAGGACATGCATGAGCCTGCATAGCAGTGGAACCTCAGCCACAGTGCGAGGGAAAGCCCAGGTGAGGTCTCTCAGAGTGCAGTCACTCTGGGAATGCCTTAGACACAGAGAGGTAGAGAAGGGAGCTTCCGGGCTGCATTGGTAGGAGGGGCACCTGACCCAAAGCACTAGGCTCTGGGAGATAGGTGGGTTCAAGGCCCTCCCATCCCAAAGTCACATACCTCTGGGCCATCCTGCGGGACGTGAGTCCACAGCCAGGCCCCTCCAGCTTGCCTGGACAGTTCTACCACTCCCGGAAGAGATCAGAAAGGCAGAAACAGGATAAGTGAGCAAGAAATGTTGGAAAAGAGCCCCCTGCAGCATGTGCCCTCTGTGGAGCCTGAGGGTGGTTGGCATGGGACCTGTCCCATCAAAAGGCTGGGTGCCCCCAACCTGAAAGGCACACTCTCCAGGGACACAGCCACCACCTGCTGTGGATCAAGATGTGAATCCCGCTTTCTTCATTTTCCTTTGATCATGCAAGTCCTTGCCCCTGCTTTCCAAGGTCTACCTGAGTCTCCACTGTGTGACTCGCAAGCCCTTTTGTCCTCATGATAAGGGCCTCCCTTCCTCTGGCCCTGGCAGCTGTCTGAACTGGTGGGTGGTGAGCAGTAGGCTGGGGGCTCCGGGATCTCGTGACTGAGCTGCTGAGCGTTGGGTTGGGGTCTCTGACTGCACCCTACACTCCCTCCTTTCTTCCTGAAAGCAGAAGTTTAGGAACAGCTGCAGGTGCTTCCGAGAGCCACAGCAAGTTGGCAAACCAGGGGACTCAATGCGATGGAAACTCATGCTTCCTCAGCTCTGGAGGCCACCATTCTGGGGGACTGAGGCACCTGCAGGCTGGCTCCTCTAGAGCCTGCGGGAACATCTGCCCCTCCCACGTGAGAGAGAGAGCTGCTGCGGTCCTTGGCGCTCCCAGGCCATGTGTGGGGCCTCCACCTCCTCATGCCTTTTCCCTCTGTCTGTCTCCAGGCCTTCAGGGCCCAACCTGCTCCAGTAGGACTCATCCTAACTAGCACGCCACAACTGCAAGGTCCCCACTGCCAAAGGTCCTTAAGGACATGGATCTGGGGACACCTGTATCTCATGTACCAGCAAGTCACCTTTCAGTTAAGGTGAGATTGAGGGAATGTGTGGAGTTGTGCATCCCTGCTGCTCACAGGGCCACTGTAGGGTTCCCAAGGCTCTGATCAGACCCACAGGCTGCCATCTCTGGCCCAGCAGTACTGACCCAGAGCTCTCGTGTGGGACATTGAACTAACGGATTGGTGGAAATTGGAGAAGGCCCTCGGAGGTCCTGCTGACTGGGCAAATTCTGCCAGTATCCATGCAAACACAACTACTGGAGAAAGACAAGGCCTTTCCCTAGAGGGGGACAGGCAGTGCTGCGGGCTCCTGGCCCAGGGGGCCCCCAGCCAATTGGTTGTAAAGAGCAGCCCATGGCAGGGAAGCTGACCCCTAGCAAGGGCTGTAGCCACGAAGGGGGGATGTAGGGGCACAGTAACAGGCCCCAGCCTGAGACCAAGAAGATATGTTATGAGACAACGGCCAAGGTGGGCCCACAGCCTCAGTGGAAGGGAGAAGCGGGTCAACACTGGAGGTCTGGTTTGAGGGCCCTGAGGACAGGAACCACAGGAGCCGCTGGGGTCAGGAAAGACCCAGCAGAATATCACCCTGGAGTAGGACAAGCCACTTGCCTGGAGGTGAGGCCAGAGCCACCCAGGGACCCGCTCCATTGCCACTGATAGAGCTTCCACCTGCCATGTATGGCCCCAGGCCACTGTCCCCTGTCTCCTATCACTCCCTGACACCAAGCACATTGAACAATTGGTTGCTGTCTCACTTCATCCTCACAGGGACAGAGCCATGCGTCTGATGCTGACCTCATGAATGGTGAAGGCTGGGCCCTGAGGAACCTGGTTGCTGCCTGAGGTCATCCATGTCCCAGCTGCAAGGTTGGGGTTGGGGCCCACTGGCCTATATGAGGGTCCTGCCCTTGACTTCAGAGTGCCACCTCACTCCACGAAGTAGCTGACCTCAGGTGAGGTGAACTCACATGCACTTCCTCACACAGTGTGGGCACTGAGAAGAGACTTCCAGAGCCTGGGTGTTCACTGCAGTGCACCTTCCTCCTGCTCAGGAAATGCACCCCTGCTCCCCACCTCAGTGACCACCTGGTGAGAGTGGCCCGCTACCTCCCAGATGCCTTCAAGCTGCAAAGAGAGCACTGGACACTTCCTCTCCACAGCAGCAAGACAGAACCAAGGAAAGGGTGCAGGAGAGGCTGTGGAGTAGCCTTGGGTTCGTCACTCTCCGCCATGTGCCTCAGCTTCCTCGCCTGTGGAGTGGTGATAGCAATGACCTTCATCTCAGAAGGCTGTTGTGAGAAGTAACACGATTAAGGTAGCTCTAAGCACCTACACCAAGGCCACCACACAGTGCTCCCCACAAACGTAGCCATGTCCGTCGTTCCACACCCCAACAGTGCAGCCTCAGTGGTGGGGACCGCCCCTCAACCTCTGCACTCCCAGTCCCTCATGGGACCACAGGGAGCTAGGATGCCCTTCGTGGGGATGGTAGTCCTCCAAAGATGAGGACAAGCGTCAACACCCCACGGCTCCTTCCGCACCAGTTGAGTGTCCTAAGGACTCCCATGTCTCCCTGCTTCCCACCCAACACGGCACATCAGGAGGGAAGAGCGACCACATGCCCGCTCACCTCCAGTGGCCCCAGTGACAGAGCCAACACGCAGCATCTCAGAACCCTCAGCCTGAGACCCAGCCTCACCCCGCTCTGCTCGTGAGGTGCGTGCGTGGGTGGACAGCCACTGTAGCCTGGGCAGAGGCTTCTTCTCTCTTTTGCTATTCCTCCATTGTACATTTCCAAATCCAGAATATCTGGAAGACACTCAGGGCAGGGATTTAAGACACAAGCCTACTGGAGCATGCACACCTGATTATGGGTTTGGGTCCAGCGTGGAGGTCACCTTACAGCCACGTTCACGTTGAAGATAGAGTCATACTGGGCTTTCTCCAGCTGGGTCTGGGCTCCCAGCACCCACCATGTTCACAGAAGACCTTAATGTTGGTGGGCTAACGAGCTGGTGTAGGAAATGCCCGGAGAGCAGAGTGCTGGTAATCCCACGAGCGGAAGTCCCCTTTGAGTAAGGAGGTCCACCATCAGTGACATGCGCGCAGCCACCTCAGCCTGCAGGAGGCGCTGATGGGGTCTGAGCCTGGCAGCAGGACACAGCACCGAGTTGTGCTTCTGGAGAAAGAAATATTCTTTCCTTTCCAGAGATGGAATTTTTCACTGTGGTATTTTCCTATGATTTCTGACTCTGTCTCGAGAGCGAGTGCAGGATATACTTAAGGGTTATTTATTATAAATGAAGTAAGCGAAAATGCTCTGGAGGAGAAGGAAATATGACCACCAGGAAGAGCCAGAAAATTGAGCTTTCGACAAATGCAGGTGCAGCTGGTGTTTCATCTGCTTCTCCTTCTATTTTCTCTTCCTCAACTGCTACCTGAGCTGACAAGAAGGTAATTAGATCCTGCTTTCTCAACAGCAAAAGAGTTATTAATTTTAGTGTTTAAGTTTCTGCAGTTCCCGTGCCTTGTCCGAGGCCTCTGCTCCCACTTGTGGTGGCCGGTGGCCCAGTAGTCCTCCCAGCCTCCCCACCCTGGCCACTGCTGGGAGGCAGGGCCTGCAATCCCTGTCCCCCATTGTGGCCACCATGACCCCTGCTCGGATGCTCAGGTCCAGCCCCAGCACACACCTGGGCACACACACTCACTGCCCACCCACAGCACAGTGGGGAGCTGGGCTCAGCCCTGCTCCAACACTGTGTGGCTCCCTCCCACCGCACATCCATCCTCAGAGGCCCTTCTTCCTGGTTCACGCTGGCTTACTCAGAGTTCAGCACACCGATCATTTGGAAGAAAGTCTTGGGTTTCCTTTCTGCTTTAGTTCATGTCTAATTTTTTCTATTTTCTTTCTAAACTGATTTGCTGGGTACCAATTTTTTCCTTAATACACTGCTGCTCTGCTGGGAAGGATACCAAAGGGAAGATGTGTATCAGTTTCCCTCCCTGCCGATGGAAGCCAGATTTTAGGATGTTTACTCTGCCAGGGCAGCAGGACCAGACAGCCTGGTTGGATGATCAGAGTCAGCCTCGAAAGACCCTGCCTGCCTCCCCTCCACTGGCAACCAGGCCACCAGCTCTCCAGGGTCCCTTGTTAATGGTGCCCTCCCTCACCCTGGAGACCTGGCTACAGAGATCCATACCCAACCTCTTGGAATTAGGGTTTATGTCGTGGATGCAACACAGAGCTAGACTCGGTTATCAATTAATTATTAGCTAATTAATTATTCCATTGTGTTAGTGGCTACTTCTGGAGAATTTTTGCTATTAAACACAATCCTTGACAATGGCAGCTGAGGTTTTAGGGACAGTGCCCACAGAAAGGGGCTGCATGTGTGCCATGGCAGGAGCTTCCAGCCCTAATCTTCATGTAGCAATGTCCTCACTGAGAACAGGATTTTTGCTCCACCATGTTTTGAATATCAGAACACACTTTAACTGTAAATATTTGAAAACATTTGGAAAGCAGGGACAGTTGCCTGAACCAGTTACATGCTCATGCAAGCCATGTGAGAAGAGCTCTGTGACAGGCTCAGGTGCACCCCCATTTTCCAGGGGTCTGTTCAGGACATGCTTTTGCAATGTCCTCAAACCTAGCAATTATGTACTCCTGTCTGCTCAGCGTGAGACCTGGCACAGCCACCTGCAGAGGTCCACACGTCCTGAGCCTGATGATCAGCATGTGCAGCAGGTGCTGCCAGAGTTACTTCCACATCCCGAGCTACCCATGGCTGGGAGAAGACATTCAGGGGTCCAGACTTCCCACATCAGTGGTTCTGGTCACACAGCGAGCAGGGTCACCTGTGAGCTGCTGCCCTGCTGAGGCTGTGAGGGGCTGATGGATCCAAGGACCCTTATTCAGAGCAGAGAAGCAGAGAAGTCTCTGTTCACATGTCACCATGCTCAAGCCCAGGCTGGCCCTCCTTACCAGTTCCCAGGGGAGCGTTTCTAAAGCCAGAGTAGCAACCACTTAAGGGGCACCTGCTGATTCGTCCTCAGTGGGGCTGCTGCTTGAGGGCCAATATATAACAAAATCCTTTTCACCATTTCACCATCTACGAAATGGCCTTTTAAAATCCATTGGGAATCAGCTGAACGGTCAGTGAACAGTATGATAAGCAAAAGGGTTCTGTTCTGTGCTCTACCACCTCTTCTGGGAAGAGTGCCTGCTTTCCCTGATGACAGAGTTGCTTTATTTCTAAGTCTGGAACCTTCAGAAGAACTCAGGGCTCTGGTTTTTCTGCAACAGAGGAGTCCACCAGCTGCCCAAATGGCAGACAGCGTGGAGGATTAAACTTGGGTTTGCCTAGCTCAGTGTGGCTTTTTATGCCTTGACTTGCATATATAAATGGTCTGTGGGTGAACAGAACAGGAAACTCCAGACCCCGCATGCAGGATTCAGGGCGAGAAGGCCCTACACTGGGTCCTCTGCAGTGTTTTGAGGGACATTCAGAAGCACATCTGGGACCAGCATCCAGGTCCCCCAACGCCTGAATCCCTGCAGACCCATCCCCATCCCTCTTGCGTGCCTCTCTGCAGCTGTTGCTTCCTGGGACGGCCCTTGTCAACCATGCTTAATGTCTTCCTGTTCTGGGTCCACCTCCCCTCCACCTGGGTCATGGCCAGCACCACCTCCCCCCAGGACCCCATTACACAGCAGGTGCTAAATGTATACACAACCCATCAGTGTGTAACACTGATATCAACAGTCATTATTATATTAAACACAGTCAGAATTGATAAGGAAGCTACACATGCATATGCAATTCGTCACAAATTCACATAGGTATTTCCATTACGGACCTTAGATCTTTGCTAAGTGACAGGTGTTGACATGGATTTCACTGCTTACATGTAGGTTGAGTATCCCATACCCAACATACCCGAGACCAGAGTGCTTCAGATTTGGGAGGTTTCAGATTTTGGAATATTTACACAGACTTTACAAGAAGAGAATCCCTAACCCAAAATTTAAAATCTAAAATGCTCCGAAAGTTTGGATTTCAGATTGTTGAAGTGTGGATGTTCATTGTGTGCACATGTGTGTGGACACACATGCACGGGCACACACACACACATATACACACATGCATGTGCACATGCATGTATGCATACGCACATGCATGCGCACACATGCATGCACACACATGCACACACATGCGTGTACATGTTTTACTTTGGCAACCTTGCTTTGCCACACGATAATGCTTTCTACATAGCATACACATCCTACCACATATGGAAAACACACCCATATCACCGATTCATAGGAAGCTGTCACGTGAGTGCTAATCTGGGAGTCCTGGGTGTAGAGGATACTGGGGTGGCTCTCGCAGGACTGCTGTGTGGTATTTGGCTGGATATGTTCTGGGAAGGCGTTGGTTGGGGTCTCGTGAACCCTGCGAGGAAACTCTAGATTGAATGTTAAAGGCAGTGGAGAGGAGACACAAGAAGCAAGAGAGGACCATCCATCCAAGCAGCAGGCAGCTAGGTCTAAGTCACCTCACTGGTGGACCTCGATGGCTGCCCATCCAGCCTCTCCAGTGAGGAGAGGCTGCTGGGCAGAACCCTGTGTCCACTCCAGCACCCTCCTGCAGTAAGACCTGGGGCTAGCAGCAGGTAGACAAAACGGACGCACTAGGCATGCCACCATAGGGACTTCCTAGAGAAGGCCCTGCCACTGGTATAAGTGACCCTGCCCTTCTCCTGATGCTCTGCCCCCACCTTCCCCTCCCTCTTGAGCCTCCAGGAGTAGAGAAGCAGTCAGAGCGCTGTTCATACTCTCTGAAACGCTCCTGTGTGGCCCTTCCTGGTCGGCCTCCCGGGTCCCAAGCCCTGGAGTGGAGGCCTCCTCTGGCCAGCCCTCTTCACCGTCTCATATGTGGAGACTCCCATGTTCTGCTCCTTCCTGAGCACCTTGAAGCACAGGCATCAGCCTTGGCCCAGAAGGAGGTGCCCAGGGCCCCAGTTCCTCCTCCCCACAGCCCCCGCAGGGCAATGGTGGCCCCTGGTCCACAGCAAACTCTAGCCTTCTTCCCCATTTACACACCCGGAGTCCCACAAGGACAAGGTGACCCTTGACAGAGTGAGATGCAGGGAGGAACAGAGTTGTCCTCAACCATAGACCCCGCCCCGCCAGCTTCCACCTCCTGCAAGGGAGTGATCAAATCAAGGAGCATGGAGCAAGCGTGCAGCCAGCCCCTCGCCACCCAGTTTTTTCCAGTCTGCAATACCTCAAAAGAGGACACCAAGCAGGATTCCTGCAAAGTGGAGCAGTGCCACTAATTCAGCACAGGACTGAAACCTCAGGGGCTCTCAGAGCAGCCCAGGGTCTCAGGGTGCGCCTGGAAAGGCGGGGTTGCAGGAGGCATCTGAGATCCCTGTGGTGCACGGAGCACTGCAGGCACATGTCCTGGAGGGTGCGTGTGCTGAGGACTGTGAACATGTGCCCTGCAGCCAGTGTCAGCAGGGATGTGAAGGCCAGCAAATCCCAAAGTGCACGGCAAGCCACTGGTGAGAGCCAGCACCCTGTTCAAAGAGCACCACCTGCTCCTCCCCACGGAGTAGGAGGGGACTCCCTTGAATCAGGGCCCAGGCAGCTTGTTCTGGGCTTCCTTTGAAACAATGCAAGTGCCATGTTTGGAAGGGGTCACTTGCTCCTAAAGTTCCTGGGTGTCTCAGAAGGGCAGGAGAATGAGGGACAGACACCCTCAGAGCCTGCCTGCACCCATGCCCTTAGGTGTCCTTGAGTTGAAAGCTCAGGTTTCCATTACAGAACAGGAAGAGGCAGGGGTGCTGTCTATTAGGAAAACCCTGTCCAGCTGTGTCCCCAAGGAGCTGGCCATGTCTGACAGCCAGCTGGAATGGGTGGGGCAGGGCCCACATTCAGCATCTGCCAATTCCTAGGGTGTAAACTCTCCTGCCTGCTACTTCACACTGCCGTCAGGGTCAGATGGGAAACGACACACCTGCGCTTCAGAGCATGGGAGCAGCTCCCGTGTGAACCAGGCACCACGCCTCTGCGGCCCTCCAGCTCAGGGCCTCTGCTAGTAGCCAGTCCTGGCAGCACCCAGATGCTGTGACATCCCTTGCAGGCTGGTACTCTCAGCACAATTACCTCTCCTGATCTCTGGAGTCGTCCGTCTCCTCCTGGGCTGCAGACCTCCAGCAGGTTGGTTTAAAATAAATCCATCTACCCGTGTTTACATCGAGCAAATGGTGAAGAAGCCAAACAGAGAGCGAGGGGCCCCAGCCCCAATGTCCAGTGCCTCCATCCCTCCTCCCTGGACTGACCTTCCCTGCGTAGGGGCCTTTTCTTATTCTGTCACCTGGAGCTTATCACCCAGAATTGCCATTCACGCCTCAGGATGTTGGGTGCACAGTGGTGGTGTGGGTTTGTTTTAAACGGCAAAGTTATTCTTTTCGTTCATAAAAGAAACTTAAGGAAAGAGACGCAAAGCTGTGGAAACGTAGGTCTTTCTGCACAGGAGTCGGTGTGAGGGAGCGTGTAGTTGAGCTTGTCACTTGAACCTGCCTGCCGGTGGACTCAGCCAGCTCCCTCCCATACGGGTGGCCTTAACCCATCCGTGACGGGGCTAAAGAGGTGGAGGAAGCTTCCTTCCTCTCTGGCTGGCTGTCCTCAAGCTGGGACCCTGGCCTCCTGGCTTGGACTGGACTTGGACTGGAACTTGCACCACTACCTCAATGGCTCCCCAATGTCTGGCTGCCTGCAGGTACCTTGGACTTCTCAGCCTCTGTACTTATGTGACCCAGCTCCTGCAGTTAAACCCTTTTCTCTCTGTCTCTCAGTGTTGAATCAATAAGTGAATGAAAGTAAGACCAAAAAGACTACACGTGGGTGAAAGGGGCAGCCCTGGGCAGGCCCTGCCACAGCGATGGTGGGGCAGTTCAGGGAAGAGACTGAGGAGCAAGGAGTGGATGGTAAGTGGAGCAGTGGGGGAGGTGGAGTAGTGGGGGAGATGTAGCAGGTATGGCAGGTGGGGGAGGTGGAGCAGGTGTGGCAGGTGGGGCAGGTGGAGCACATGGGGGAGATGGGGGAGGTGTAGCAGATGGGCAGGTGTGGCATTGTGGCGGGTGAGCAGGTGGAGCAGGAGTGGAAGGTGAGGCAGGTGGAGCCACTGGGGGATGTGGAGCAGGTGTTGCAGGTGGACAGGTGGGGCAGGTGGAGCAGGTGTGACAGTTGGAGCAGGTGGAGCAGGTAAGGGAGTTGTGGCAAGTAGGGAGGTGGAGCCGGTGTGGCAGGTGAAGCAGGTGGGCAGGTGAGGCAGGGGTGAGAGCAGCACCACAGGTCTGGACAGGGTGGCTGATGGTGCTTTAGGGGGCACCTGGGACTGGTAGTAGGTGTGACTTTACCTCTGAGCTTCAGGAGGTGCGCTGCTGTAATCTGACATTTAAAGAAAGGGCTGTGCTCTGTGTTCGGGAACCCAGTGACCTACAGTGCCATGACTGTGCTGGCTGCTGCTGAACAGAGCACCATAGGATGGTTTCAGAGGGAGGCTGGTGCTCGTGGGTTTTAAGCATTGAGAGAGCAAGCGAGGGAGAGTTCTGTAAGCCTCCTTAGACAGCGGGAGACCTGGAGTCTGGTGGGAAGCACTGCAGCTAAACCCTAGGGTGCAGAACGGAGGCTCCCTCCTGTGTTGTCACACCCAGCCCAGCCGGCAGCTTCTGCAGCAGAGAGCAGAGGGTCTCCGTTTGGCCTGCAGGGATCCCCAGGGACAGAGCTGGGCAGCAAGTCTGCGCCAGAAACCGGAGCCAACAGAACAGCGTGGGGGCCTCAGTGTACCCTGGGGTAGGCAGTGGCTTTCATGGAGCATCACTCTTGCATCCTTGAAGACTGTGCCAAGGGGCATGGGGAAGTGACGTCCCCTGGCTTCTCTGTGTCACTCCAGCCCAACAAGATGCAGAGTTTGTAGAAGAACGGTACAGCTGACACGTATTCAAGAGACAGCTTAGACAGACATTAAATGACAAGAAATAGCTCCTGATAGATGAGGAAGCCCATCAGTGAAATGAGAGGGGTGAACTTCAAACGTAGCACATCAATCACCCAGCACCGGGCTGCGCAGATGTAGGTGTGACTCGTCCCTGGGGACATGCATGGCCCCACAGGAGTCACCAGTCCTGCCCCTACTGTGGCCTAGAGTTGGTCTCCACAGGACCACAGGGCAGTGAGCCCAAGCTTTTAAGGACCTTTGTTAAGAACAGCCGTGCTGCCACGCAAGCTCCTGCCAGGGAAGCTGAACAGGTAGGGCTGGCTGAGGAAGGGGATGCTGAGCCCAGAAGGAGGAACAGGTGGAGTAAAGCAGGAGTTGGGGAGCCGAGGAGGACACACGGCTGCTGGAAGTCAGTGCGTCTGTGGATGGCTGGATGGCGGCAGAGGCAGCGCAGGGGTCGCAGGGCCATGTTGGAGGGAATTCGCGACTTGGGGAGGGTCACCCCTGATGCTGGGACCCTGTCCTGTGGAGACAGGCTCTGCAAGGTCAAGAGGGCCCAGCATGTGATGGGAAGAGGGGATGGGAACACAAGGCAGGGTCCCTCTGAGGGAGTGAAAAAGTGTCCCCAGCCTGATGTTGGAGGGAGCTGGTCGAAGGAGGGTCCAGGGACACTGGGCAGCAGTGGTACAGGGCCTTTGAGGGGACATGTGCCCTGGCCAGAGCCTTCATGGACAGGCAGCCCTGAGGTCAGTTTCTGCGAGGGGACAGGAGCTAAGCCTTCTGCTGAGCCTGTGGAGAATGTGGCCCTGGGGCTTGGAGCCAGAGGGGGCTGGAAATCACCCTGGGAGTGGGCCTCGGCTGAGAGCCAGGGCCCCAAGATGACATTAGCAGGCTTCTGCTGAGGTCCCTCAGCTCTCCCACGTCTCGCAGAGTGCTGTGAGGCCAGGGTGCTTGAAGACTCTGAAGATGCGGCCATAACAATCACTTTTCCTAGTCTCAGAACTCAGCAAAAAAGACAGTGTGGGTGGCCCCAGCTGGCACTCTGGACTGTCCCTGATGAAGACATACAGGCAAGGCAGAAGCAGAGGCCCTCACATGCCCCCCAGGAGGGGCGGCTCTCGCGTTGGCCAGAGACAGTTGTGTGCACTTGGGCCCAGTGTGTCTGCCCCAGCTGGGCTAAGGGGAGCGGGAAGGGCGTCTCCAGCCGCTTGCGCAGGTGGATGGAGCAGGCCATTCTGACCAAGCACAGCTTGTTGGGCAAAACCGTCCTGCCAATGTCAGCAGCAGCTAGAGTTGGGAGATAGACGCGAGGAGAGAGCGCCTCGACTCCTAACCTCAGCAGAGCTCCGTTCATCCTCAGCATCAGAATAAAATTAATTAGATACTTGAGAAATCGAGGCGGAACTTGGAAATCAACTCGGTGATTGCATTTCTGCGTGTAATTGTCAAGTTCGGACCGTGGCGGTGGAGGAGCTGGGCAAGGCGGCACTTCTGCGGAGATTAAGTGGTTCACTGAAGTTTCTGCATCATCTCGCAGAGCAGAACCCACGTCCAAGAGCAAGAACAAATCAGGAAGTCGGCATTCTTTGCACCCAGATAGAATTGAGAAATGGCCAGCTCAGGCACACTGCTGATGCAGATGAAATTGATTTCGGTATTTGTCATTCTGTAAACTGGGGTTACGGCTGGGCAGAAAGCAGACCTCTATTTTCAGTTCAGCTTTTTGCTCTTTAAATAACTCCAGGCTCAGGCTTCACCTGTCCCTTCATGCAGTTTCCTGCTAATTAATAAAAACTAATGCTTTCTTCTGAGGCTGACAAAACAGCCTTCGAAATTTGGTGGGAAAATCGTGTGACATTTCAAAATTCATCTTTAGAGAATGACACCAACTTCCATGCCTTTCTAGGGGTTGGGAAAATGTCTGGGGCCAGTGCCTCTGGAGGAAGGAAGGAGCAGGAGCAGGGTGTGCATCCTCCCTGCCAGTCCCACAGTGGCCCCCAGTGGCTGAGTGTCCTCTTCCCTTTCCCTCTCTACCATCCTCCTTCCCGAGCTCAGGCTTTGTGATAGCGTTCATGTTCCCTAAGCAGAGAGACTTCCTGGGCCCTGCTGAGTCCTGCAGACATCTAAGGACAAGTCCATCCCGGATGGGGCAGATCCTGGGAACCGCAGGGTCAAGGTCCAACATGAAGGGCTCACTAAGGAGACTCACAGGATTGCTCCCAGGACAATCCATAATGAGTGAGAGAGTTCGGAGGGGACGGGGAACCCCAGGGACTGGTGGTGCCACAGAGCTGTCCCCAGACCTTGGCCAAAGGGGCTAAGGAGAAGTCACCAACATTAGGGGAGGAGCCAGGGCCTTGGGGAATGGACAGCAGAACCCAGGGGCTCAGGCGCAGCAGGGAGGGAGGCAGGGGTGGGGAGCCTGGGCTCCTTAGGTTCCCCCACTTGGACATCCCCACCAGAGCAGGCTCCCTAAGCACAAAACCAGGCAGAGACGCAGAGACGAGGGCAGGTGGGCGGGGAAAGATGTGCCCTGCCAGCTCCAACCCAACTGCCAAATTCGCAGTGAGGCTGCCGAGCTGAGCAAGGAAAGGCCTCCCAGAGGTGCCAGCACACCCCTGCCACCCGTCCAACCTTCCTCTCTTTCCTCCTTATAAGGGAACTCCCCCAGGTACCAGCACGCCCTGCCACCTGTCCCACCTGCTGCTCTGTCCAGAGAAAAGCGTCGCTGGGTGTTTCAACATGTTTGCGTCCAAATGCCTGAACAGAATCAGACCCACATGTTGGCTATGCTTCCCGATGCGTGCGTACCATTTTCCAGCAATTGGCTCATTTAGAAGCATCAATACACTAATGTACAATTCTCCCCATTTGCACAGGGCCTCCTCATCCGTCAGCCATGACAAGTGATCTTTCATCATTAGTTACTGCTCTCTGCTTTGATCAGAGTTCCTCCCCCGACCTGTCTGTCCAGGTCCCTCCTCCAGCTTGTATTGGAGAGAGTCTGGTGCACACCAGGGCCACCTTGCCCTAGGCACTGGGGACAGAGAGCACACCCTGCCACAGGGGCAGACTGGAGGGCTAGGGGATCTCACACCAGCCAGCAAAGGACAGAGAGTCACTAAATTATAAGCTCAGTAGGAGGTAGTGAGAGAAACCCAAGGCCTCAAGGCACCGAGGCCACAGGGCTCCTGCTCCTGCTGGGTCAAGGAAGCCTGCTTGGGGCTGTGAGCTAAAACTCGCAGCAGGACAATCCAGGCGACCTGTGGCACAGCATGGAGAGCCCTGCGTGGGAAAGGCAGGGAGCAAGGGTCGAGAGGTGCATGGCATAGGGGCTGGATGAGCAGTGCTGGGAGGGAGGAGGAGGCCACAGGGCACCCTGTGGAACCTGGCAGCCTCTTCGTGGATAGGAAGGCACAGGCTGGCAGCGGTGTGACCCATGGCCAATTAGAGGAAGAAGGCCGCTGCCCTGCAGAGAGCCCATGGGCCAGGGCAGACAGGGGAGGGAGAGCCCTCAGGCAGCCCAGGAGGCGCGGCTTGGTGGGGTGCAAGGCTGAGGAGGGAGATGTATCTCAGAAGGCAGAGCACCACTCCTGTCTGCACCTCATCACAGAGGGTGCTGGGTCCTTTGTGGCCTAGCTCCTCAACATCACCCACCCCACGGGAAGAACAAGGCATAAATAGGTCTGTCACACACACAGAGGCCCATGGGTGGTGGTCTTTCCCTTGGGGGCACAGAGTCCTCCCCAGGGACAGCCTGGTGGGAGGAGCACAGTGGGCCTGCAGCCCGTGCCTGCTGAGCAGGGGAGGGGACTGTGCAGGCTCCTGCAGCTGGACCATCACTGACTGAGCTCAGGACATGGGCCCAGAGGCCTGGACCTTGACTTCCCACTGGCCACACCCACATGTGCAGGATAAGCATTGGGAGGCCAAGGCAAAGTCAGCTAAGGCTGGAAGGAGCCAGCATCCCCTGAGGTCGAGAAGGCTCTGGAAAGCTCTCACACGGTGTCAGCAGGGCTTGGAGGGCAGTGGGAATAGTGTGGCTGCGTTCCTGATTCCTGCCGGAGATATGAATGGAGCCTGACCTACTGTGGTGGAGGGAGGACCAGAGTGAGGAGTGGCTGGCAGAACATCTGCAGAGGACAGAGAAGACTCATCACCAGCACCAGCACACAGGAGTGCCTGCAGCCTCTCCAGCGCCTGCCTTCCCCACGCAGGTGCAGCGCTGTCTTGCACAAGGACTCCTAGAAGCACCAGTTCCAGAGCGCCCTGAACCCCACACCTCGGTGGAGCATCAGCACATCACGATGCTGGGAGAGCCGACTTGGAATGCTGAAACCCAGATTTGTTGGCCAAAGAGTGGTTTATAATCTTCGAGGGGCTTGGAACTGGTTTGGTGAGAGCCTGGGGACGGAGCCTCTGTGCCCTCCCCTCGCTCCCTTCCTTAGCATCTCTCTGTCTCGAGGCAGAAAGTCTTTTTCTACTGATAGCTGGAATTTGTCCTTTACAGCCTGAATGGCTCTGCAGTCAGCTTACAACCAAACAGTGCTAGGCAGAAAAGAGGGACCAGGCATTGGCCAGACTCCTGCTGTGTTCAGAGTGAGCCCGGAACTCCTGCAGAGGCCAATCCCATAGCTCTGGGAAACCCAGTGGATGTCACATGTGGATACCACAAGGCCAGAGCAAATCCTGGTTCTTGTGGCTTTGGAGGGAACCAGTGCCCCATCCTAGAGCAGCCCAGCTGCAGAAAGAGTGGTGGGAATGGTGGAAATTGCAGGAGCATCTATTCTAGAAAGATCACGGAGATGTGGCTTTACAAGCTCAGAGAATAGGAAGCCTCAGGTCTGCTAAGGTGTGGAACCAAACGTATGCAGAACTGGACCTGTGCTTCAAGCGGCTGCTCAGCATGCACCCAGAGCGGACTCCACTTCATCCAGTCTGTGCTGCGCCTGGGTAGCCCAGAACCATCAGAACTTATGCATGGGAACCGTGGCACAGTTCCCATGTGTCCCTCAAAGTGCGTGTGTTGGAAACTTCATTCCCACATTCATGTGGATGGCTTTAGGAGGCTGGGACTTGGAGAGGCAATAGGAGCAGACAGGTGAGGGGCAGGATGGATGCAGCCTTTGAAGAAGAGGCACCCACCGGGCTGAGGTTGCAGCCCCCAGCCCACTCTCACCGTCTCCTTGCCCTTCTGCCCTGTGCTGTGCAAGGACACAGCACAAAGGCCACCAGGTGCCAGCACCTTGACTGTGGACTTCAGCTTCCAAACTGGGAGAAATAACGTTCTTTTGTTTTTAAATTACCCAGTGTGTATTTTTCTGTTATAGTAGCAAAGAAAAAAGGACCAAGAAAAGTTTTTTTTTTCAGTTTCTGATTTTCTTTTCTTTTTGTAAAATTGGTTCAACATAGTCTTGCATATCGTAGGGAACTGTTGTTACATATTCATGCATACACGAATATCCACAAAGTATGTTAAGGCCAATCCTAGTCCAGGGTCTGCCCCTTCACCCCTTCCCTGACCTCATGCCTCCTCTGAAACACCCGCATGCTATCGATAGAAGCAAGCATACACATGTATATTAGTTATTAACATTTCTGGGCTTCTCTGCCTGCCTGAGTATAGTTTGATTTCTCCTGGGAGTCAAGTGCTCCCAGCTGTACTGATCACCCCTCCCTCCCTCCCTTCTCCCTGACCTTCATAGCTAAGGTTCCCCCAGCTTATGTGATATCCAAGAAAAGTTTTGACCCCAGTTGATTTCAACCAAAGGCCAGGGAGGCATGGAACTCAAGACAAAAAGGATTTGGGGATTAGGGCCCCCACAGGGCCACCTCAGGCTGGCCACATCCTCCATCCAATGTCCTGCCATCTCATGGTAACTGTCCTCACCCTACACCTTCTGTCCAGCTCCAATCAAGGGCTTGGTGCCCACCCCAGGCGTCAGGCCATCCCAGCACCGGGTCCCCCCTCGGGCTCATGGTCCTTTTGGCACCTTCTCTTCCCCAGCCTCCCTGAGCCCCCATGCCCTCCACCATGGCACAGCTTTCCACTGAAGCACGGTGGTCTTCTGAGAGCTCTGTGGAGCTTTGGAGCAGCCACGTGGTTGGCGAGTGTCTGAACAGCAGGCTGGTGTGGTGCGCACCTGGTGGAGGCTGCTGCCCGACTCTACTGCGTTCCACCACGTGCCCCTCCCCAGAGCACCTCCACCTCCCAGCTGGAGCTGCCCAGGACCACCAGGGCTCCTCAGACGCTCAGAGTAGAGGCAGCCCTGTGCAAACCACGCACGCCACCCCGCATGGCCCTTCCTTCATGCCCCCCACTCCTCCCTTCACACTCATTGAAGCCACGTGGCTCTTCCATCACTCAACAGATCCTGCCTCCTGCTCACCCCTATTTCACTGGTGAGGAAGCAGAGGCTCTCAGGGGCCCTATTCCATTCCTGATCTGCCAGCTCTGGGCACACACTCATCTGGCCTTTGAGGTGGCCAGGCATCATGTCCTGGTGGACGCAGAATTGTCAACCATGGAGAGCCATGTGACCCCAGGGCTGGCTTTGCCTCCAGCGGCTCACACGGAGAGCTGCTTAACCATGCTGATCTTGGATCCCCTTCCTTGAGACTTGCTTGGCTTTGTTTGGTTTCCCTTTTGGAGACTGAGAGGTGGACATTGGAGCTGCCAGGCCCCAGCTCAACAGGAAGATGGTAGCACAACTGTGGCTGCCCATGAGCCTGATTGTTCCAGATGCCAGAAAGCAGGGCATTGGCTGGAAGGTATTACCTGTTGAGTGTGGAGTCTCTCTGTGTCCTTGGGACACTGCTTTTCTCAGTCCTGCTATGCCCAGCATGTCACATGGGGATCAAGAAGAGATGCTGGTTCCTGGTCTGACCTCTGACCCCAGGAGGGATGGACTGGGACCCTGGAACTGACGCAAAGGTGACAAGTGAGAGTTGGTGCAGGTCACAGACCTGCAGCATGTGGCTGTGTCCAAGCACAGAGCAGTCAAGACCCAGGCTGCTCACCAGCTGGGGCCCCAGCCCAACAGCCCCTGGGCAAGCCATGCAGAGCCGCTGCCCTGACTTCCATCAGACCACATCATGCTGAGCCTCGTACAAAAGACAATCTGGGAAGAGGGTCATGTCTGCAGGAGCCCTGGGGCGTCAGCCACGTGGACCACAGCTCTAGGAGCCAATTACACTCTCACACTTTTGGAAGCACCATGACGGATTCTCAACTCGGAAATATTTGCTCTCTTCCTTCTAGGATCACAGCCTGCTGATAGCCACCAAAATAGGAAGGAAGATGGATGGCATTGCTGGCCTCTTCCCGCTGAAGTCTTCGCCATTGTCGAGGAATATGTGCACACGACTGGAGGAATTATTATGATGCCCAAGGAAACAGGCTGTTAAGAAATGCATTTAGGTTCATAAAACGGAAGGGCTGTGTTTCTCCTTGCCAGAGGAGTTATGCAGAGGGACATAAATGGAGATGCAACGGCTGTGACCTCTAGCTAAACACTCCCTGCCCAGAAATACTCTGAGGACATCTAGGACAGAGCAGAAAGATGACTTGAAGACAGAGGCACAACCACAGCTTCCACTGCCCAGGACACCAGAGTCCCCTCCCGGGGCTGCTCCTGAGGGGTTGCTTGGGGTTGCTGAGACAGATGCACAGCAATTGCGGTGGTGAATGAGTAGGGGACTCAGTCGGCTTTTCTGCATGGCCCCAGAATCTATAGGTTTTGCCACATCACATTCCTACTGATTTGTTGGGAAACAGATAAAACGATGAGCCCAAATTGACTGTCCAGCTAGTGGGAGTTTTCCCTTTTTTATCAGCCTTTGGAAACAAAAGACCCCTGAGTGTGGCACTGGAAGGGCCAGAGTCAGAGGCTGGGATCACATGAGCAGCAGCAACAGTCAGACAGGAAGGACTCTGCAGCCAGCCTTGGTCGCAGATGACCTCACTTCTCCTTTCTCAGCATTTGCTAACTTTGGCAAGGGTTTCTCTCTTTGAAAGGACCAGACCTGGTGGCAAAGGCTGGCTAGAGACAGCCTCTGTGGGAGCACATAAGCCAAGGTGTCTTAGCACTTTACTGAGGTCAGCGCACAACCTGCAGAGGGAAGCCATTTCCTCCACACTCCCCTGATCACTCGGATCCACTTAACCCATAGGGCATTCTTTTCTGGTGGGAAACATGTTTCTCCCAAAAGCATGGAAGAAAGGACAGAGGAGAGCAGTTTTGCCTATTTTGCCTGGGGGAGTGTCCCAGGCAAAACAGTCTCTGATGTCTAACAGGTGGGGAGAAGAGGTTACGCGGGTCTCCAAGTCGCCTCCGATTACACCTGGCTGGAACCCGTGCCGGGCTGCACTCCTCACTCCTGAGCTAGTTGAGTCCACTCCTGACTCATGCTCACACCACAATGGTGCCATGGCTGTCCCCCACCTGTGTGCTCCATCACAAGGTAGGGATTTTCAATGGTTTCAATAACTTGAAACAGCCGGATCACATTTGGGTGTGTCGAGGTGTCCATTGTGTCTGGTTCAGATATGACAGGGAAATTCTGCTCTACCTTTGGAAGGACTTTCAAGGCCACCTCTGTCCCAGTGAGGACATGGCAGACTAGTTTCTCATGGGCAAAGCCGCCCTGCCTGTTGTCCATCAGGACCCTATAATGGTCTTTGAAGGTGGTCTCACAGCAGGAGCTGGGCCTCTGCCCCTCATCAGAACTCTGACTGCTCTCATTAGGCATCCTAAACAGCAAGGCCACCAAACACGCTAGCTAAAATAAACACACAGCCAAAACAAAAGCGCAAACTCCAAACTAGCACGAAGACCACAACCAGAACCACCAAACCACCAAATGAGCGGCCTGCCCGGAATCCCAAGGGTCACCACCAAGAGCAGCCTGTGCTGTGGACAAACCCCAGGGTCCTATGCTCCTGCTGTGAGATGTCCGTGCACAGTGGCTCCTCTCATGGTCAGCAATGGCCCAGTCACACAAGGGCATAACCCCCAGGGGTCATCTTACTTTCTGGCCTCCAGGACCTTTTCCTCTTCAATAATGAGAATATATTCCTTCCTCCTTCCTCCCTCCCTCCCTCCCTCTTTTCCTCCCTCCCTCTCTCCTTCCTCATTTCCTCCCTCCCTCCTTCCTCCCTCCCTCTCTTCTTTGTTCCCTTTTTCTCTCCCTCCTTCCTCCCTCCCTCCCTCCTTCCTCCCTCTCTCCCTTCTTTGTTCCCTTCTTCCTTCCCTCCCTCCCTTCCTTCTTCCCTATCTTCCTCCTTCCCTCCTTCCTTCCTCCTTCTCCCCCCCCCCCTTATTTCTTTGTCATTACTGGTATTTGAACCCAGGGCCTCCCTCGCACACACTAGACAAGCGCTCCACCACTAAGCTGCATACCCAGCCCTTTTTATTTTGTGACAGGGTCTCACCCAGTAGCTCAGGCTGGGCTTGGATGTGTGATCCTTCTGCCTGGGTGTCCCAAATAGATAGAATCACAGTGAAATGCTGTTGCTCCTGGCTTTCATTGCTGGGGACGGAGCCGGGTGCTTACGCATGCTGGACAAGCACTGCAAAGTTGTACATCCTGTCCACAGGGTCAGAGTCTCAAGACCTAGTCACTTCCCAAAGGCCCCGCCTCTCAGCGCCATTGCACTGGGGCTGAAGAGGGAATTCAGGAGGGACACACTCACACCACAGCACTGCATATGGAAGCCAAGGCAGCTGGTCACCACTCGATGGCCCCATGGGAAGGAAACCTTTCGGGTTGAGCTGATGGGTATTAGGCAGAAACCCAAGCGCTAAGGGTGCTGATCACAGGCACTGGGAGGTCCCAGTGCATCAGGAGCCTCCCAACTGTGGACCTCTTCAGCTCACAGGTGGACCAACCTAGTGCTTTTAGACTTCCTGCCTAGCACGGCAAGTGTGCCACGTCACCTCCTCTCTTCAATGCCACTGAGCTGTTCCTCCAATGGTGCTTCTTCACCTGTTTAAATCTGGACCTTGCATCACCCTCTGAGTCAGGGGTTCCCCCTCTGGCAGTGGCTTTGAATGCTCTCCACCATCTCTGAAGACACCATGTAGGGTCAGGGGAGGATCCTTCCTGCTGCCTGGAGTTCTGGTGCTGGAAAGTTGGACCAGCACACCATCTGTCAGTGTCCCAGTATCTAACTGCTTCATGCTTGCTCTTGTCACTGAGGAAGTTAGAGACAGAGCTTGAGTGGGATTAGATGTGGAGCACCCGACATGGCCCCAAGCTTGCTCATAAGGGGAATGAAACCTCTGCCCCGCAGGGCCTGCTATGTCACAAGTTTGCCTGTGAACATGTCAATTTCTGTAGACAAACAGCAAGCTCAAGCAACCGCACCCACCTGCACCCAACTGCACCCATCTCCCAGCAAGGCCAAAGGGGACTTCAGTGGTTTCCACTGGTCACTGCCCAATTCAAGCACGCTAATGAGACCAGACAACAGGGTTAAGGTGCTACAAGAAGGGTTCAAGGAGCTTCTAAGGAGAGGAGGAACTTGACCCGGACCTGCAGCATTCTCGGCATATGTGTTGGAAGAGGATTTCAGCATGTGGCAGGCAAAGGCACACTTTGACAAAGTACGGGTGTGCTCAAGGGAACATGGAGCAATCTCGAGGGAGATGCCTTTGGGCTAAAGCAGGGACTGATTCTAAGGGAGAACGCGCCATCTCCAGCAGGAGAGGCAGAGGGGCTATTGGTGGGTGGGACTGGGGGTGCACAGTTCCCAGCAGGCTTTCCCTGTGCTGGCACACTGCCCTGGCACTGCCAGGACGTGGGCCAAGGGCATGCTGCTCAGGACGGGCAACTCTTCATGGGTTGCCCCTGCATTTTAGTGGCCCACGGAAGTTTCCTCAATTTTAATGGTTTACGAGCACTTCCTTTGAGAATCAGTTCCTCTCCCTTTATTTCCAAATTCCTGTTTCAGGCCCCAACCCATCCCTGCACAGAGACTTTGATTCCTTAATCTTAAGGGTTGGTGGGTGGCAAGGATCCACCTTCTGTGGCTGCTTCAGGCTGGCAAGGGGTGATGACCCTTCCTAGCCAGGGATGGACAGTCCCATCCTGACTGATCTGAAGGAGACAGACTTGGAATGGGCTGGGATTTTCATGTTGCCACCCACTAAACCTCGAATTGTAATCTGGAAGATAGAAAGTCAATGCTGCTGAAGCCCCCAGCACAGGCCACCAGGAGATATCACAGGAGAAGTGTCTCTGAGAAGGCCCTAAGGAGTTCCCAGAGAGAAGTGGACGCTTGACCAGGACTAGCCAGGTTCAAGGGCTGCAGATCTTGCAAGACATGAAAATCATTCTATGCCTGCTTTTGACATTGCGATGTTTTCCTCGTAGCGCGATCTATGAAGGCAGTTTCAGAGCTCTGAAGGCACGTCATCTTTGCTAGAATAACAAGTCCACATCCCCAAACTTGGGGCATTCTTCCCAGACCTCTTGGGGCTGCCAAGCACAGCAGAGGGTGTCAGGGCCCTTCCTGCCCTGCATCTTGCTTTCAGCAGCTCAGAGCGAAGCTGAGGAAGTACAGGAGGCCTTGGCAGAGGAGCCATGGTCTGGGGTGTTGCCAGCACCAGTGCCCATTTTCCCTTAGCTCTGGGGGCAGAGAGAAGGCTGCTGTTCAGCAAGCCACAACCATGGGACTCAGGGACACAGTGGGCTCACCTTCCCGGTCCACCGCACCAGCCCAACCACTGTGGCCCTACACATCCAAAATCTCCGGTAAGAGCATTTTTTAACTACAGTATGTGAACTGATCCTACGTATTATAAATAAACAGGAAAACATTCGGCTCCTTATTTACTTAGCCCTGATCTGAATAACGGCGACTCCTTGGCTGACGTCTTGAAACAATTCAATAGCTCTGTTTTTTCTGTGGTCCAGGAAACGTCCCTAGAGGTAAACAGATCAAAATTCATCCACGTTTGCAGCATGGATTCCTTTTATTTCTCTTCTGTAAAAACCCAATGAACTGTGCACTGTAAATAAGGAGAAATGAAATCCTTTTTTTCATGATGATAATGCTTAAACCTATTTCCCTAGATGAAACTTGTATGATAATGCACCGGCCCCACTATAAATATTTTATGCATCCAGTTCTAAAGTTATAATATTTACAATGCACAAATACAAATCCCGTCATTACACTCGTGAGTAAGCTCAGTTGCCCAAGAAATGGGACAAACACAAACAGAGGTGAAGAAAATGAAGACAGGAGAGAGGAGCTGCATGATACAAGCACTGTATTGCCTCCGGGTGCATCAGTGCAGGGGCCACCCCTACAGGGTGGGGGTGCAGTGGCTGAGCCCCTCGGCCTGGTCTCCGCTCAGCCCCGCAGAAGGACCTGCCAACTTCCCTCTGCCTCTATAGCAGGTCCGCAGTGAGCGTGCATGGCAGGAACTAGCTCTTGCCTGGCCTCTCAGCTGTCCACCTCCCCCTCCTGACCACCTGTCTCCCACTGGGCACAATCTACAGGAGGCAGAGGGCAAAGGAGCTCAGGCCTGGGCAGAGAGCCAGAAGAGAAGGGACAGCAGATCAGGAAGACAAAGGGAACCCCAAGGAAGCTCTCTGTGTGAACCCATCCATGCTGTCCCTAAGCCGTCTCTTGGGAACCTGTGGATGTTTATCAGGTCAGGGGACCTGGCAGGTGTCCCAAAAGTCATTTGGTCTCACTGAGGACAAAGGACTATTGCTGCACTGTGCCCTGATTTGGGAGTATCTCCAATGGCTCTCTCTGAGCTTTCTGTTCTATTAGAGACCCTAGGAAGAGCCCTGGTCCCCTGCCTGCTGGACATGGTCAACACGTTCACAGGAATGATCCCCACACAAGCTGGTGAACCTCATACCGGGGCTTTGCTAAAGCTGCTCTGCCCCACTCTGCAACTGCAGGAGGGACGAGTGGCAGGACTTGCCAGCATCTGGCCACAGGAGAAGACTGGAAGTGGAGGTGAGGGAGAGATGACAAGGAGAGGTGACAAGGCACACCTGAGCCCACACTGTCAGGTCGCATTGGTGCCGGCTCTGGTTGCCTGGCGCCTTCCTCACCACTCCACTTGGAGTGTAATCTGGTCTTCTTCTTTTGACCAAGGATCAAGTGCCTCCAAATACCCATTTGAACCTCAACTTTGCCTTCCAGTTGACCTGTCATTTGTCACCCTTCACCATGGCCTTGAGCTGCGTATCTGAGCATTCCTGTGCACAGCTCCTCACTGCCCATCACCGAGGCAGAAAATGCCAGCAGGGGGCTTTGCCAGGCTTGGGTGCATCTCACAGTGGGTCATTGCCCTCTCCGGTAG
Source organism: Aplodontia rufa (assembly GCA_004027875.1). Lineage (NCBI taxonomy): Eukaryota > Metazoa > Chordata > Mammalia > Rodentia > Aplodontiidae > Aplodontia > Aplodontia rufa. Next base: position 30,743 of record PVKS010006669.1, read on the forward strand.
CTCCAAAGCCCCGTGAGCTCCTCGGGACACACAGGACCATCCAGAGCACAGGGCAAGAATGCCAGGTGATTATGGCCGGTGCTTCTGGGGAGACCAAGTGAGCAACGCAAAGGTCAGAGGCTGTGGCTTCGTCCAACATGTCACAGAGCACTTCTCTGCACTGGCACCCACAGGCCACCAGGCCACAAAGCCAGATGCATGGACTCTGTCCTTCAAGCTCCCTGGTTACTAGGGGAGGCAGGGAGGCTGGTGGTCCTGGGGCAAGCTCCTCTGTGGTGCATGGCAGGCCTGCTGGGGGATGGAGGCCACACGGGTTCCAAGGACTTATGGGATGGAATCCAGGCTAACAGATTGCTAGGCTAATACCCGCTTCTGACCTCACCACTAAAGTAGGTGTAAACCTCTCGTTTAGCTGTTACAGTATCAAGATGGAACCAACCACTACTGCACCGGTCTGAGTGAGGTCTTGGCAATAGAGACTCACAAAACCATATGGTTGCTTTTACTTCAGCAAAACTGTCTACTCTGCACCTAAGCAGGATTTTAAAGCTTATACTCTTTTTTCTAGAACTTGTATTTTTGATAGTACTGGTATAAAAAATTCAAGGACATATGAAATGTAAAAAAATGAATGTTTTATCAAAAATTTAAAAATGCAAAATTTGAAAAAATAAAATTCTTTTTTATAACATTAATTTTCCCCTAAAATAGTCAAATAACCATTATAATTAAAGAGTACCCAACAACTAAATAAAAAAATTTAAAGAAATCTGAATTTCCAAATTCTACCATTCTAAAAATGTGTGTTGTTCTTACCAAATAGCTGTCAAAACCAACAAATCCTGTCCCAAGTCCCTCACTCGGACCAGGAGAACTGGTGTCCTTTCTCTCCCATCTTCTCCATCTGCATAGACCCACCTTTTTTGTTTGTTTGGTTTTGCTTTTGTTTTAGAGAGAGAGAGCGCTCCCATCTGGCCTTTGTTTCTGACACCTAGCTGTGTCTGTGGTGCGGGGTTCGAACCCAGTCCTTGTGCACCCCTTGTAGGTGCAGGCTCTCTGGTCCCCTTGGCCTGCAGGGGACAGGGCCTAGCTGTCAGGAGGGATAAACCAGAGAGAGAGAGGCTGGGGTTGGAGAGGCAGAAGGAGCAGCACGAGGAGGCCAGGGGATCCAGGCGTGGCCGTGTGGTCAGGGCATGCCCAGGCAGTGGCAGAGCTGCGGCAGAGCCCCGAGCAGGGAAGTAGGACGTGGTGCTGCCGGAGTGGGGAGCCCTGTCACTGGAGAGTCAAGTTAGAGGCCACTCGGTGCTGGCCAAAGCAGGGAACCACAGGCTGTTCCTTCTGGCCCTGGTGTCCTCCATGGCTACCGCCACCTTGGCTCAGCCCCGACAGGGTGTCCTTGCCTTTTGGAGAACCCCACGGTCTCGTGCCCCAGCCTCCCTTTCCTTGCACAGGCTGCTGATGTAGTCACGGCTGGTCATCAGGGGCCTCAGCCCTGCCTGTCACCAGCACGGGGAACAGATGTCTGGTGTCCTCACCACTCCAATAGGGGCTGCATCCAGGTGGAGGGTGGGTGAGCACAGAGCAGGGAGCAGCATCTGGCCTGCAGCGAGTTCACTGGCACCCAGGAGGGCTGCAGGTGCTGCAGAGGACAAGGATGGCAGCCAAGAGGCGAAGGGAGTCACCACCCAGCACGCTCACCGGCAGCCAGAACAGCCAGGGCCACGGCAGATGAGGCTAGAAGAGGCCCCCAAACTTCCCTGACCCGACACGAGAGCCCCTGTGCCAACCCAGACCAGATGAGGTGCTTCCACCGAGGCAGATGCAGGAGGGGGCTTCACTCTCCATGGGGAGTTTCTGCAGCCTGGCAAATGGTGTGCAGAAGTTTTAAAATCGCTCCACTTTCATTTTACTTTTGGTTGAATAAGCCCAATTTCCGAAAGCTTCTGTTAGCCTTCCCAAGGTTTACTTGGAATTGATGGGTTTCTCCCCAGGGCTTTCTGGGCAGCCCCCATACAGGCGGAGTGACCTGGGAATTTCTGGTGTCCTGCAGGCAGTATTTAGATGTTCCTCAGCTTGTCCTGCAAGGGGACACTCCAGGAACACCAGGAGGGGCAGAAAGCTTCCACCAGCTCCCAAGCCTGGCCGCATAGGGTGTCACGGAGACCACTCAAAGTCAGTTCACCTGGGCATGGCTACCAAAGTCCAGCAAGGGCCTGGAGTCCTGGCAGCCCTTGGGACACTCCTGGCCTCCAAAGTCACTGCCAAGCACTGAGAGAGATCAACCGAGGAGAAGGACACTCACTCAGAAGGGCTGTGTGTGCAGGGATTCAAGTCCCAGGCCAAATACCCCACAGGCTGGGAAAGAGGGGTGGAGGACCATGTCCTTGCAGGCCCAGGACCGAGGGCAGCCTGGAGCTCAGTCCCACACAGAGCAGGTTGGTCCCTCCATGGGCAGAGCTTTCTGAGAGTCTCACTGCCCTGTGCATGGTTCTGAGATGCCACACCAAGTTCCAGGAGGTTCCCAAACCCCATGACCTTGTGGCTCTCCAAGGGTGAGGCCAGAGCCAGAGACAGACGCAGCTGAGGGGAGCCGAGTGACCCTCTCTACCAAGGCACTCTGAGCCTGAGCAGGTCTGGAGCCAGGGAGCAAGTGTCCCCGAAGGGACACAGCCGGGCAGGCCTCTGAGGTGGACGTGGGAGTGAGGGGCTGGCAGAGGCAGAGCTGAAGCCCTCCTATTCTCCTGTGCCCTGGGAGCCAGCTCCCCTCACCCAAGGACAGGGCCAGGGCTAGTGAAGGTACATGACCTGGCACCATGGCACTGCCTTTCCCATGCCTGGGACAACTCCACAGAATCACCAAGCACATCACCTTCCATGGACATAGACCTCAGTGCTCACAGTGCCCAGAGCCACAGCAGCAGTCCACTGGCCTTTCTTCTGATGCAGGATCTGGGGACATGGAACATAGCACAGGCTGGACCTGGCTCTTCCAGGTCCCTAGAAATGGTGCCTGGGAGCCAAGTGGCCTCGGCAGGCATTGCACCTCTGCACGGAAACCTTTGCAGAGCCAGGGCCAGGAGGACAGTGCGCCACACAAGGGCCCAGATGATGGAACGGGAGGGAATGAAGGAGCAGCCACAGGCCACCTGTGGTCAGTCCCCAAGCATGGCCCTGTTCCGGGCACAGTCATGGCTGCCCCTCCACAGGGGGAGGTAGGGAGGACATGCGAGGGTCAGCCCGGGGTGGGTGGCTAAGGCTTCTGAAGGCTCAAGGGCCCAGAGGAGAGGACGAAGGAGATGCCAGGGGGAGGCCATATGGGGCCACATGTCCCTTCCCCTGGCATCCAGAAAGAGATGCCCCCACATCACCGGCATGGACATTAACAGGCTCGTGCTGGTCGGTCCACCAGCACAGCATGAGCAACTCTTGCCTGGAGGGGCCGCATGCGCACACCCTGCCTCCTTGCTTGCCGCTGCACACGTGGGTACCCTCAAGCACCCAAGCCCTGACTCTGCAATCTCAGCAACGCCCGTTACAGGATAGGGGTCCAAGGACGTCCCCAGAAGGCAGGGGGTACCTCTGCTAGGCTCTGACAGGTTCTCAACGTATGCCACAGAATTCCAAGAGGCGTCAAAGGAGGCATGGAGGTCTACTTAGGACAGCAAGGGGGTGTCTTTGGGACAGCAGCCAAGCTCAGGGAGAAGGAGCACGGGGGCCAGAGAGTGAGACCTCTCCTGGGTTGTGGGCTTTTCTTCTAACGGAGGCTTTGTCAACAGTGAACATGGGGTGGCGTGGGGTGATGCAGTCTGGTGTGACGCAGGCTGGTGAGCTCAGCTTCTGAGTCATGAGCACAGGCGCTCAAGAGGTCTTGCTCCTCAGGATCCCCAGTGTCCTCCCCAGCCCGGTCTCTTCCAGACCCACACTCTTGAAGGCTGTGAGTAGAGGACCGGGAGCCCCATCTGTTGACACCCGCACCCAGGGCCAGCTCACATGCATGCTTGCTGCAGCCTGAAGAAAGCCCAGGGAGAGTTTTGGTAGCAACATTTCCCAAAGTTTTCTTCCTGACTGGAGGGGAAACTCTGTGACTGACAGAGACCTCTCCTCACTGCCACAAGCTCCATGTGGGCAGTGCTTGGTCAATGGGAACCATTATTTCAAGGATTTTATGTTCATGTTAAAGAGAAAGCAAGCTTCAAGATGCCTCAAAATCTTAGTTTTTCTAAATTTGGGTCCATGGCATTGCACACAAGGAGCTGCGAAATAGGAAGTAGACCTCTAACACACATTAAAATAACTGCAAAACATGTTAGAGGAGGTCTGAGCTAGCTTTCTACTCTACATGTACAAAATGAGACTAACAGTTTCCTTCTGCGGCTTGGAACTCACAGCTTCGCCTCGGGGTGGGACTTGCAGGAATGCCACTTCCCATCCCAACTCAGCAGGTCCAGCCTGGGAGAGGACAGGGAGGGGCCACAGTGGGAGGGGGACAAGAGGACAGGGCGGTAGGGGAAGGGAAGAGAAGGAGCAGGGGGTGACTGTGAAGGGAACATGCACTGCCACAGGGGGCCGTGGCTGAGGGGCCGGGGGTCCATGGGACAGCACCCACATGAGTCAGCAGGGCAGACGCACACTGAGCCCCCACAACAAGCCTGCCAGGCCGGGCACCCGCGGTAACAGCTGTACCCCAGAGGGACCCACGTAGACATGTCCCAACTTAGAAAGACCCACCACCTGACTGGAGGTGAACCAGGAAGAGGAGGATGGGGCAGTCACTTGTGGGGGGCAAAGTATAATACTCTTCAAAACTGCAAAAATCTATGACTATGTGGACATGTTTCCAGGACCTTTCCAGGTCCTTGGGGGTGAGGGACTGAAACTCCAGCTTTGTCAGCTTCCTGGTAGGAAGAGGACTACCTAAACTCACCCCAGAACCCCACCCCAACACTGCTGCAAATCTGGTTTTGGATGATTGAATGGTTGGATGGATGGATGGATGAATGGATGGATAGATGGATGAATGGATGGACGGATGGATGGATGAATGGATGGATGGATGGATGAATGGATAGATGGATGGATGGATGGACAATATCCGTTTCCTGACACTTTACTCACCTGCTGCAGGGCCAGTGACCTTCAGCCACAGACAAATGCACACAGGAGCCACAGCGGGCAAGGGAAGCCTGCGCGCTCAGGTCCTGCCTCCACCGTCTGCTGCCGATTTCATGGGAGAGTTTAAGCAGATGAATTGCATAAACTCTCCTGCTCCTAAATGTCCCCAGGGAAGAGGGCTCGTCCCACCCTGATAAGTTTGACTGAGAATTGACAAGACCTTCCCAAAGGCAAGATGATTTTATGTGACCTAAATTTGCAGGTCATGTTGGAAAATGATTGCTCTAATTAGAACCAGATTTGCTTTGATTGTGCCATTAATTGAGAAGGATCGGGATTCCTGGGCTCTTGCCTCTAATTCTTTTACTTGCACACCCCACGCAGAGATTTTCTTTCCGTACATCTCTTTATTGAGTCTGGAGTGATTATCTAATGAGGCTCCACTGGGGAAGTCCATGGAGGGATATTGGTACCCCTTGGCTGTTCTAAACCCACTCTCCTGGGAACTGGGGTGGGTCGGTCCTCCAGCTGCGGGGAGGGGCCGGACACAAAGCTGCCCCCCGCAGAAAAAGGCTTGAAGGAATGCCCAGAGGCGTGGAGAACCCAGCCAGCCAGGCCAACCCGAGGGTTTCCTGTGAAATTCAGATCTAGGGTCATGAATGATACATAATTTGTCAGACTTCTGAGCAGAAGCCCAACGGGGAGCCACGCGGTGACTGGACTCTGTAATCACCTGTTGGGAAAATGGAAAAACTCCGCGGCAGCGCTCTTGGTGACCTGAGAAAAACGAGGTGCAGCAGGATGCCAGCACCTCTGCCAAGGTCAAGGAGGAAGCACATTTGTGAGACCGAATGCGTGAGAACACGGGCAATCCACACACGCACACCTGTAGATACACACACACACACTCGTGTGCACACATCACACCCATCCACAGGAACCAGTACAATCCAGATAGCAGGTGGCCCAAAAGCTCACATGTGACGTTGGCCAAGGACGTTCAGGGCTCAAATGGCTAGGTCATAGGAGGCTTAGTGGCTCGCTGGGTGGTGACCGAAGGCAGGCAGGGTGTGGCTGGAAGCAGGTCACTGGGGTGTGGCTTTGGGCTTCATGTTCTGTCCCTGAGGAGTGGAGCTCTCTGCTTCTGGCTGTCCTGGCTGCTGTCCTCCTCCATGCCCTTCTGTTGTGATGTTCTGCCTCAGCGCAGCCCAGAGCAGTGGAGCCAGCTGGCCACCAACTGACCCTCGGAAACCAAGCCACAGCGAGCTTCTCCTCTGCACTGTTCCTGTCAGGTCCTTTGGTCACAGGGACTAAAAGGATGACTAAAGCATGTCCTATATTCACGCGTGCATGCATAGCATGCTTAGACACATACAGGGTTCCTTTGTTTTTTGCCTTTTTCTGCCGTTTCCCACAGGTCTGGAGTCCTGATTCTTGAGGGTCACAGCCTAGGGAATGGAAAAGTCATGAAATCTGGGTTTTGAACAGACACGAGGGAGGTCGCCCTGCAGCTGGGTGCTGGAACAAGGGGGTGTAGGCGTGGAAATGCTCAGGTCCTACCTGCTCCCCAGGACAGCAGGAGGGCTCCGTGACACTAGGGAGGTCCCCTTGCAGCTGGCTGCTGGAACAAGGGGGTGCGGGTGTGGAAATGCTCAGGTCCTGCCTGCTCCCCAGGACAGCAGAAGGGCTCAGCCTCCCAGCTGGTGACTGGCTCTGTGTCCAAGGCTCCTGGTAGTAGTGGCTCCCAGGGCATCTGTGACCCACCCCAACTGGTCCTCATCTCAGCTGCCCCAATAGAGACTCACCCCAATTCAAAGCACCTCCAAAGATGCCAGGCCCTGCCCCAATATCATGTGGCCTTCAGGAAGGGTGGCCCATTTCCCAGTCTCTGTTCTGCAGGTATAGAGCTGAGGTGAAGCAGAGTGACCAAGAGGTCCCAACCCATGGTAAGGTTTTGTGGCTGAATATCCCAGGGACTGCTGCACGGACCCTGGGCCAGTGTGTCCTCCTGGGCACTTACTCAGTAAGGTGCCTCTACCTGGTCTATCATGGGTGAGAGTCTTGCACTCACCCTGGATATGGCACCTGGGTGTCCACTCTCAGGCCTGGCCAGGTCGCCAGGTCCAGTGCTCCTAGTCCTCACCTCTGCGCGGCAGTCACAGCAGGACCCTGATGTATAATGCTGGGGTCAGGGCTGAGCCACCAGAAACAGGAAGTTTATGGCTCTGGGCCCAGAGCCAGGCCCTACATCAGAGGACGAAGTGGCAGTAAATCAGCCTGCTGGATTGGTGAAGTCTGAGAGGATGGGGCGCCGATCCCCCAGGCGTGTCCTGCAGCTGAGTCCACCTGCCCTTGTGGAAGTCATTGTTGGGCTGTAAGCACTTCTGGATGGTCTCCAGAATGGGCAGAAAGATCCCTGCCCCTCTGACAGCCCCCAGATGGGACCCATAAACCGTGTGTCACACTCCACATCCCTTCCATCAGCCACTTAGGCCACTGGGAAGAGGGGCCAAGCAGGCCGGAGTCCAGCCATGCCCACTACAGCAGGAGGCCAGGTGAGCTGGGCAGGCCTGTTGTGGTGGGCAGGAGGATTCGGAGGCTGGTGCCAGCAAGTCCCAATATGGTCTGCAGGGCCACATTACTTGAAGGAACAGGTGTGGCTTCTCACATCACCTCTGCCACCTTCCAACAGAGCTGTGCTTCTCCCCGTCTGCCCAGAAAGATTCCACTAGCAAATCAGGACACTGTGCTGAATAAGTATTGAAACCCAGCATTCAAAATCTGTAGGTGGCAGATAAAGCAGGGCTGGGAGGGAACTGCACAGACAAAACGCCCACATCAGATAAACGCAGCTCACGTCAGCCGTCTAAGCTCACAGCTCGAGACTCCGGCAGAAATCAAAGAAACTGAAACAAACAGGCACGTAGGAGAGAATACCAATGGACAGAGAGCTGGCTATCTAAAGTGATTGACAGAACGAAGAGCACTCTAACAGGACCAAGGCAAAAGAAGGCACAAATGATGAATGTTAGAAATGAAGCGGGATTGCCACACAATCTTGCAGACACCGAAGCACAGGAGGGGGTGTTCTGATTAAGTGCAGTCATGAGAGGTTGACAACTGGCTTTAACGCAGTGACTCCTTGCAAAGCACTCCCCACCTTAGCTCGCCCAATCCAAAACAGATCATCTGAATAACCTTGTAAGTATTCCAGTGCTGAATTTATAATGTGAAATTTCACAAAGAGAAGTCTCTAGGCCCAGATGGTTCCACCGAAGAACTCTGTAAATGTGTAAGTAGAATTAACACCGTTTCCATAGAGTCCTCCAGAAAACAAGCAGGAAAGCTTCCCCACCCACTCTCTGAAGCCAATGTCACCCTGATGCCAAAACTCTACTAGACAGCACAAGAAATACAGCTACAGGTCATAATCTCATGAATATAGATGTAAAAATCCTTAGCAAAATATTTGCAAATAGAATTCAGCAAAAAACAAAAATTACTATACACTATTGCCAAGTGGGGTTTGCTCTGTGGATACCAGGCTGTCTTGATATTCAAAATTAACATAATCATGGAAGTTGATGTAGAAAAAGCATTGGAGAAATTCACACCCCCTGCTAACGAACAATTTCAGGAAGAGAGGAACAGAGGTGAATTTCCCAACCGGATGTAGACATCCTCAAAAGTGTAGAGCGAACGTCACACTCGGTGGGAAAATGGACTGTTTCCCCCCATGATGGTGAGCAGAGCCACAGGTCCAGCTGACAAGCTAACTAGGGAAGTTCCAGCCAGGACATAAAAGGGAACTTCACACCCAATGACGGTACCTGAGGCAGGGGCTAGCGAGCGCAGTGGTCACACCCCTTCAAGCTCACGAGGCCTGGTTGAGGTCCCAGCTAAGGGTCACCCACAGCTGTGCATTTGGAGCTGAGAAAATTAGCCCTGAACTCGGTGCAGCTCCACACGCGGAGGTCGGGCCTGCTATGAGCCGCTCTGCCGGCTCTTGCCACGCTTTCTGTGGCTGCGCAATAAGCATCCAAGCCACAGGCTGGGTGGCCGCTTCTGAGCCGTTGTTACACAAATTTAAACCTCGCATTTCTGAAGGCAGAGTGTGACTCACAGACCCGGAGTCCAAGTGACAGGAGGGCCTCTTCCTGGGGGCTCTTCCAGCTCCTAGAGGCCACCTGGAAGGCCACCCTTGCCCCAGGCCTGCCTCCATCTTCAGATCAGTGACACAGTGAAGTCCTTCACAGCTGCATCTCTCTGGCTCTGCTTCTTCTGCCTCCCTTGCCCCCATCTGAAGATCTGGGCACTGCCCTGGGAACTTAGGATAAGCTCCTCTGCAGGTCAGCTAATTAGCAAAGTGCATTCCCTTGCCAGGTAAGGTCAGGCTGTGCACCTCTCTGGAGGTGTCATTCTGTGACCGCTCTGGCCTTGCCCAGAAACTGCTCCAGATGGGGGCACAGCCAGTGGACAAGCTTCTCTGTCCTTCACTGAGCACATGTAGGGAGTTCACTGTGTGCCTGGCAGGGCTCCCAGGGCTCTACAGCGACCCCCGAGTTCACCTGCTGTTTCTTTTACCATCCCCACTTTACAGATGAGCAAAGCCAGGCTCCAAGGGGGCTTTAACTTGCTCTCTCCACGGAGCGGGGCACACTCAGGCTGCTGTGGGGATATTTTCTGCGTGCAGACCTTTCTTACCCTGCAGACTTACCGAAAAACGCAGTCAGGACACCAGATAGGCGCTTACCGGTACTCAGCCCAGAGGTCCTGACTAGCGGAGACTGCAAGGCCCTGTCAAGAAGAGCAGCACCCCCAAGGCCATGAGGGGCCCCCACCCCATCCCCAAGAAGACCTGGGCCTGAGCCCCATGTGGCTAGCCAGGAGTAACCGTATATTATGGGGCAATATCGCCACCTCCCCATCTCAGAGCAGAAGGCTGTGCTCAGAGCTGTCTGCCTGGGCCACATAGCCCCAGCAGGGCCCTGCAGGCTCCGAGGGTGGGGGATAGGTGGTTGCAGTGGGGAGCAGCAGGACCTGGGGTGCACCTGGTTTGGAGGCACAAGAGGGAACAGAGGTGGCCAGGGAGGCTAAGGGGCAGCAACCTGGGACCAGGAACCATCTCTTCTGCTCAGAGCTCACTGGCCATATTCCACGGACACTGCAGTCGTGAGGGATAGGTGGGGTCTAAGGCTGAGGCTCCCCCTCCACTCCCCTCCTCCTGCTGCTCAGGCCCGCAGACCCAGGCTGTTGCAGCAGCAGCTCAGCCTCTTTCCCACCCAGTTCCAAAGCCACTTCAGTATCTGCAGCTGTTGGCTGTAGCATCCACCCACTTCTCTGTCCAGTTTCTCTAGTCTGTTTGGGGCACTATAAAAACTATCTGAAGCTGGGCGATTTATAAGGAAGGGAAATGCCCACCTCCAGGCCCTGGCGGGTTCCATGTCTGGCCAGGGCCTCATCCACACTTCCAGCCTGGCCCTTGCTGCTGCTGCTTTCTCCAGAGGGAGGGTCAGCACGCACGTGGGGTGAAGCACCTCTCTACCCCTAAAGGCCTAGTTCTCTCACATCCTCACTGTCGCCGTGGGGACTTGGTATTCCACACTGAGTTTGGGGCAGTCAGACCACAGTGTTTCGGTGCTACTATCTGCTGGTCGTCTTTTCTTCTCCAAGTTGAGGTCCTCCTGGGACTAGAGAGTGGTCTTTATTGAACTCTGGGCCTTGGGGTTTCATTGTACGACACTGTGTATCACAAACTTGTGTCCTGCTTGGATGGAGGAGGGCCGCTGCCTTCCTCACTGCTGTGGATGCAACCAGTGTGGAGGAGGAGAACACAGAGCTGCTGCCCATACGCCTAACATGGACACTCTGGTGGGGCTGGCCTCATTCCCCCAGGTAATGGTGGCATCCCTGGATCCACACCGGGCCTTGTCTGACACCACCCCAGGAGCAGGAAGGGCCCCCTTGTGCTGCCAGTGGAGTGATGGCTAGGTCCCCTTACCCAGTGTTCTACACTGACACTGCATGGGGTGGATCACCTCACTCCAGGCAGG